>JAEQML010063267.1:0-23310 GCA_016904865.1 Pissodes strobi | reverse complement strand
AAGGAATCGTCTTCGTTGCCTGGTAACGTTCGGCGAACTTCGCCGCATACAGGTTGAATTTAAATAAAAGCTGGCCATAAACTATATTTTCGTTTGCGTTATATCTAATCAAATTTATGACGAAATTATTTATAGCACTCTAATACTCTATTTGGCTTTGTAAAAACACAATTGATATCTTCTGAATTGTTTGCAGCGCCCTGTCAAACTTACGTTATGGTTTTTTTTATTATTATCACCAAATAAATATTTTGATAAAGTTTGTATTCAACTGGCTGTTTCAAAAATCTGTTAACGTTTTTAATTAGTTATTATTGATAACAATACTCAAGGTATGTAATAACTAATATTGAAAAGATTTTGATTTTGTGTTAATGATTTCACCATATTTCTGAATACTAATATTCTGACAAAAGACATCAAGAAGAAAATGTTGCTCGAATTTGCCCCATCTTTTAATATTCAATTAAATTTTGGCGTTTTGGGTGATTTTAAAATTGGTTAAAGGTTTCGCACAATATTTTTACTGTATATTTCATTCCTATTTTGTAATACAAAACAACTAAAAAATAGCGATATTATCTTATATCAAATATTGACTCAACTATAGAATTTAGGCATGAAAATTAATCTGACAAAAGAAAAGGATGAGCTGTCTATGGCCGCCGCGTCAAAGGTCGCCTGATTGTTTTATTTGTATCATGGCCAGCCGATATTCTCCTAGTGTTCGCGCGGGGAAAGAGACACACCGTTGACATGCCGCCGCGGCGGCATGTCAACGCCGCGGAGAGTGATCCTTTTTATCATATAGTTTTGCCCAAATACATAATAAAAAGATAAAGACTGATGTACTATACTGCTAACGTGCGAACAGTCCGTTGAGGTTATGTGGTGTGTTATACCTAATTGTGCAATAACTGAAGCCAGATTATCAGAAAATGGCGCGTCGAAATGATCCCTTATTGGCTAAGTTTGTAACGTGAGCAGTTTTCCCTGCTGCTGTCTTGTTTGAGCATTTACGTTTCTCTGTTTTTTTTTTTGCTTCATATGTTGTACTGAAAGTATTTTCAAATGTCATTTAAATTACCCTTAACGCAACGCATTATTAAATTGGAATTTTAAAAGCTATATCTGTTGTAAATTTATCGGTACGGGTGGGCAAGAAATTGGATAATCGATTAAACGCTTAATATTTTAGCAAATAACTGAATAATCGATTAATCGAAATAATCGATTATCGATATTTTCTGAAATATTAATCGATAAGTCGATTAATCGGTAATATCTTAAAAGTGAATCGAATAATCGATTATTGTCGCCCACCCCTAATCCCATAATATTGTAGTAAGTGAAACTGAAGCTGAAATTTAGGTAGAATCATTATTGCTGATGCAAGACTGATGTTATTATAAAAAAGAGGTAAAAAATAATTTGGCTGAATCAGCAGAAAAAAAATTTATAATTTAGTTTTAATTTGTAAATATGAGTATATAATCAAGTGTTTTTGAACAACAGCTGCACTGACGCTTCTATATTTTTTACTAGTTTCGTCCCTATTAGATTAATTTTTAAAAATAGCGATAACTCTGAAATACATGTATGGCAAAATTGCAGGCCCCCATCAACGCGTTTCTGTCGTCCGCTTAACATTCATTTTGCTCGTAAGACTCCTGAATTAACCGTTGCAAAATCAAAATTTGGATAATCGAATTAAAAATTTAAAACCCTTTTTTACCACGAAGGAGCTCTTAATTTTCAAAATCATTTTTTAGAACGATTTAAGAACATACAAATGATCTTTATACATGATTTTTATCGTCAGTGATAATTGATACTCCCTATATATAAATATAGATGATGAGCAAAACATTCAACAATTATTTGTCTAAAACACGATATATTAAACGTGTAATACTTAATTACTTTTATATCTTATTTCTGGTAAACCTTATTATGGCCAGCTTTCCTAGAAATTCGACCAGTGTGCGCCGGGTCCAAAGGTCACATGCCAGTATCATGCTAGTTTTCGCGCGGGGAAGGAGACATACCGTTGACGTGCCGCCGCGTAGAGTGAATCTTCTTATCGTAGTTGTTATTCGCTGGTACTACTACCCGACTAGGTTGGCAAAACTGTAATGAATTCTCCAGATAACCTGAAAACAGGCTGTCTGGGTTGGTTTAGGTTGATAACTCTAGCTCTTATTTTTGATATTAGTGGAGCCTGAAGTTGCAGTTGACGGTGAATGATTTGACTGATTTGGGTCACTCAGTTTTTATTGATATTAAAAACACAAATAACAAGATGGATAGAATTTTTGTATCAGGGAAAAATATTGTCAATTTTACTGAAATCTGTTAGGAATATATCGTTTTAAGAAAGGCTGAGAACCTTTATTCGAGATGTTTCGTCTGTTATCAAAACCATCAGAGTACTACTTAAGTTATTCGGTAAAATAATAAACCACCATAAAAAACAGCAGTATTCTTTAATCTATCCAATTCATCATTATAAACTGACTTTGTTTTCGTCGAATGTCTGCCTCTTTATTAGTTGACCCATGTGAATTGTATAAAAGGCATCGAGGATGGATATAAACAGTCGTCGCCGTCGCCGAGGCGTACGATGAAAATTATACAGTTCTGACCCGACCATACCAGTACGTGCGCGAATAAGCAAAAATAGTTTTTATAAAAATGTCTAAAAAGCTAACTCAGAAAGAGCTAGAGGAAATTGTAGACAACTTTTCTGATATAAGTGACGTGGAAATAGAACACTGGTGATGGAGTCATGTCGGACGCACCGTCCTGCATAGACCACATGTGATTTCTAATTTCTAATGGCACATTTTTTATTAAACCGCTTAAGTTTTGTTGCTAAGAATTCTAAATCCATGACATCTAAATGTTGTCTTCAAAAAAAGAACGGTCCAATGAGATAATTCACAAAACTCCCCCGCCCCCCTCGTTAACAGTTAACTTTTCTTGGTGCTTTATCTGTATTATTGCACGCGGATTTTCTTTATGTCACATATGCAAATTATTGGTATTTATTACTCGATTTCGGTCCGTCAACAAAACAATACTAGTTAAAATTTTAATTTTGTCTAAATGGTTGCAAAACCCAATTTACGCAATTGACTCGTGAAGGACAATCAGCGGGAGACATTGCATGCACCTTTTAGACGTGATAAGAGTGTAACAGTTTTTCTCGAAGGGTCTCATGAACAACCCACTTTATCGCTTGAACTTGGATCAGTACACCATTAGAGGGATTTTCAGCAATTTCATCCAGACTTTCCTCCTCTAAATGAGGGTTAGTTTGGGTTAGGGCTAGAATTTCCTCCTCTAACTGAGGGTTCCTTCTTGGACGCCCTTCTCCACCACCATGTGGCAAAAAAAACTTCCAAAAATGTATACTTTTGAATTTTTTGAAGTGTATTTGAAGAAAATGATGAAGATTTAAGTGACGTTGAAGTGCAAAATAAGCATTCGGATCACGATACAGATTCTGAAATTGAAGGAAGTGACGGGGAAGAACCTATTCAAGAAGAATTGAGACAATACTTTTATGAGCGAAAAAACTTTAAGTGGCTTAAAAACCCTCCGGCGCCATCTAGATCAAGAGCCGAACATATTATAATATAAGTAATTACCTGGTCTCAAAGGTATGGCTGCTAGCAATAAACCTGTTTCACCTCTGGATGCATGGTCTCTACTATTTACAAACGATATGCTTGAAGTAATTGTAAGGCACACCAATTCATAAATTATACATCTTCAACCAAATTATGGCCATACAGCATTTTTTACTAACTTTCTTGATAAAATTGAACTAAAGACTTTTTTGGAATTACTTTACCTAACCGCCGTTTTCAAATCGGCTCATGACGATGCAAGGTCTTTATGAGATACTGACTGTACGGGACGTGATATCTTTAGGCTCACAAGGTCTTTGAAGCGTTTTCTTTTCTTGTTGGTTGCATTGCGTTTTGATCATTGAGAAACCCGTCTAGCTAGAAAAGCAGCGGAAGACAAACTAGCTCCAATATCTGAAGTATTTCAAAATTTTATCGAAAATTGTAAATGTGCTATCGACGAGATGTTAGTTGGATTCCGGGGGAAATGTAGTTTTCGTGTTTACATCAAAAGTAAACCTCAACGCTATGTACTAAAAATAATTAGCTTCTGTGATTCCAAAACACACTATCTTCTAAACGCTTTTGTATACACTGGAAAAAATCCAAATGCTAATAATCCTAAAGAATTGTCTATACCAACACTGTCGGTTTTAGAACTAGTAACTCCAATCGTGAATACTAATAGAAACCTCATTGGGGACAATTGGTTCACATCGATGGAACTTCTTCGAGAGCTAAAGGCCAAAGGACTGACATATGTAGGGACAATAAGAAAAAATAAAAGATAAATGCCCCTACAGTTATTACCAAATAAAAATAGTGAAGTGAATTCTTCCCTTTTTGGTTTAACTCGCGACTATACTTTGGTTTCATTCGCCCAAAAAAAAAAAAAAAAAAAAAACAGAAATGTAAATTTAGTTTCATCAATGCACCACACTCAAACAGTAAATAATATAACAAAGAAACTGGAAATAAATGAGTTCTGCAATTCAACCAAAAGTGAAAAGAGCAAAAAGGTCGCCTCTTGCCATATTTTACGCCATTATAAATATAGCTGGCGTAAATAGTCACGTCTTATTTGCCTTTGCAAATACAAACAATGTACAAATGCATCGCCGAATGTTTCTAAAAAAATGAGGACTATGACTTGAAGATCACATGAGAAGGCGTTCAGAAAATCTGCATATTTCAAGGGAAATACGTCAAAAAATAAAACTTAATCTGAATATAGAAGAATCAACAAATGAGGAAGAACCACCTACAAAGAGACGACGCTGCAATTAATGCCCTTCTACACTTAATAGAAAACACCCTACATTTGGTCCTACTTGTAAAAAAAAAAATTGTAAACAACATTTGATTATACAAAATTATTGCATATGTTGATCAAAAAAATAATTGTGTACAAATTACGGCTAAAACGGGAGCTTGAAATGGTGTTTTAATAATTTCGATGAGATCATAAAAAAGGTTCTTGAATTATCCTTTTAAACAGCATCAAAAACAGAAATAAACCGGGTGAAACTCTTATAAATGTTAAATTTGAGTAGGAATTACTGCGTGTGTGATACATTTTGCATGGATAGCTAACACAATCTCTAATAAAGTGCATGCTCTCTGTATTTTTTACTAATTCTTGGTCAAATTAATACCAACTTCTATTAACGAACGTCAAAGAGGGAAGTAAACACCTACCTTTGGTATTTTCGTACTGCCACTTAAGTCTGGATCTGATCTCACAACTTCAAATTTGGAGTTATTGTTTATTAGCCCAACAAGGAATTCAAAACTTCTCTTTTCTCTGTGTTGCGGCTTGAAGTCTCGATTGTTCATTGCCTCATGGGAATCAGGAGGACCGGGCTGATCTGCTGTATCCAAGTATTTCAATGGATCATCTGTCATCTGAAATAGATTTAAGAAAATTGTACTACAATGCGTTTTAAATATTATTACGTATGTGTAGATTATCTCAAAAGGTAATAATAGTTTAAGTCCGAATAATGTCCCATCATTAATTCCCAAACTTTTTGAGAACCTATCTTTCGCATACCTAGCGATCGCTTATTTTCTAGCATATGGTTTATATCGTTTATTCGGTACTGTTTTGAGCTGTATTATGTGTTTTGGCCAGTGGCGTAGCGAGGCCTAAGTGGGCCCGGTATCAACATTTGACTAGGGCCCCCCACCCTACTGAAAGACGCACCATCGAGATTGAGTTTTCCAAATGACCGACTTTTTGCAATACAAGAAAAATATAAATAATCACTTTATTTACAAAAAAAAAATTGTGAAAATATAAAATAAGTTATTATGGCGTTGGCACCTCTACAAACTTAAAAAAGACATTTTTCTGGCTTTTTTATTCGCAAAAATGTCAATAAATTTTTGTAACTCATTTGATGATTTTACAAAAGTGGCTTCATTCTTTTCAATTGAGATAATAGCCAAAGATGATAATCGCCCTTATATATAGCATTGTACTTCTTAAGTAGCTTTTTATTAGTTTTATTTTGGAAAAGCTTCGTTCTACCTGGCAATGATAGAAATATTAATGCTGCAGTAATTATCTCGGAAAACGAAGAGGATAAGCTGTCAACTTTAAATAACAGCTCTAAAAGTTCTTTAATAGAAGATATTTTTAATAGTTCTGATTGGAGACACAGGTTAATGATGCAGATTTGTTCTCCTAGATCCCTGCTTAAATCGTCGCTATAATTTGTACTAATTTCTTTTGCATAATGTTTTATATTATCTTCACTGAAGTTAATAAGAGTTTTTGGTAATAATACCCTGAAACTATTAAATAAACGATTTATGCCAGAAAATCGTTTTAAGAATTGATTTATTAAAATATCTAAAGCTTAATTAAAAATATTTTCTTTAAAATGTGATTCACAGTCAGCGATTCGTTGGTCCTCCGCCAATTCGTCATAAAACCGCTTAACTTTTTTAAATCATTTTGGTTTAGATTCAGGAACAATGTCCCATTCTTTTGCCAGAGATTTAGCTTTGTTTCGTGTTTCCTCGAAAGATAAAGCTGGTCTCATCGTTTTAAGTGCCTCAAGAATATTTTCTAACATGCTATTGGCTTGTTGTAAATCGGTGGTAGAACTTTGTAATGCCTTTGAAACTGGATTAATAATTTTAAATATATCTGAAAACATGACAACAAAGAAAACAAACTCGAAATTGCATAAGGTTTTAACGAGACTGTTCGCTTCATCTCGCTCATCCTTTTCTGAAGAAATTTAAACAATGTGATGTAATGCTTTCAAGATATTTCTAAAATTACTTCTTAATGCGAACAAACTATCATTTCTAGGACTCCATCGTGTGAGACAAACTCTTTTTAAAGTTAAATTAACCATTTTAGATGAAGCGTCTTTTAATAAGGCCCAGCGTTTAATAGAGTTTCCAAAGGATCAGTATCATTTTTCAAGACTGTTACAGAACGTTGATATTTCAGGAACTTCATTAACCGCACAAGTTTTGTGTTGAGCACCTATTTCTAAGTTTTATAAAATACGTTTTAACTTTTGACAAGCAGATTCATAAAGTTAATGATTTTGAAACATTGGTGGGCCCTATTTGAATTTTTGGCAAAATACATCTTGACAAATAATGTACCTGGTAAAGAGCCATGGGGGCCCACATGGGTGGTGAGCCCGATATCATTGATACATCAGATACCCCTATCGCTACGCCCCTGGTTTTGACGAAGTAAATATTTAGAACATCATAGGATATTATCGCCCTCGCTATCGGAAAGTAAGCAATCTTATTCTAATACCAATTCGAGATTCTACGAAATATTATATTACATATCATGATAAGTCCAAAATTTTGTGGATTAGACATACTTCAGCTTATACCTTTTCAACGTCTGGCGACGCCTTAAGTAGCAAGACTGTTGACGACGAGTCTACTTATTGTACTAAAATATATCATTTAAATGTACAATGTTTAAGTAATAAAATTAATCAACTGCTGCTATTCCTTGAAACTAACGTATATGAAAACTACAATTTAACACATGTGAATATTTATGGTTTTAAATTAATTAATTTCTTTTGTAGGTCGAACACTGTACACGGGGGTACCTCCACATTTATAAAGCAACACATTTGTGCCGAATCTTTTGAATTAAAATATTATTGCCAGGAATTGGTTGCCGAGTTCTGTGGTATCTTACTACCAAAGTCGCACACTGTTGTAATTTGTCTGTACAGATTGTGCCTCGGAAATATTGGCGTTTTTCTACTAAAATTTGAATTACTCTTGGAGTATCAAATAACGGTATCCAAAAAAAATATTGTTTTGGGTGATTTCAATATCAATTTTAGAATGCCCAATCCTAACAGTAACTTAACTGAACTCAAACATTTAATAAATTCCTATGGTCTGCAGGTAAGCATATCTGAATCCACGCGAATAAACCCTGTGTCACAAACTTGTATAGACAACATTCTTACCAACTTAGACAACAATAAATACTATGTAGATGTCATTGAGCCATGTCTGTCCGACCACCATGGTCTAATAATTTCTGTCAATGATAGTCCTCAGATGAGCAAATCCTCATTAAACATTCGAAACTTAAGTAGTAAAAATATAGATAAATTCAATCAGTCTTTGAAAAACATAAACTGGGAATTGTTTTATGGGACCGATTCTGACTCACGTATACTGACCAGTTAGTTATCTTTTAAGTATATTTAACGATCTTATTAACAAACATTTTCCATTTAAAAAAATCACCTCCAAGAATTCCCAAATCAGTCCATCCGGCTGGTTTTACGACAGTTTGCGTAGTATGCGTAACACCTTATCTGCTTTAAAAACTGTCTGTGTCCAAACTAAATCTGCTGATGATTATAATGCCTTTAATTTATTTAAACATAAATATAGAAAATAAATTAATAATGCCAAGTCTTCCTCTTATAGGGATTCCCTAATAAATTCTGTTAATAAATCCAAAGACTCCTGGAAGTTAATAACGCAAGAATGCAACAAAATACAAGATAACGTGGATTGTAACATTGACGTTAACGACTTTAAAAGCTTTTTCTGTACCATTTCTAGCACAATCAATAATTCGTTACCAATATCCAGTATCTCACACTTCGAATTTCTCAACAAAATACCTCGTCCAGCATCTTCTTTTTATCCGTCTCCTGTGGTCGAGCATGAGGTTGCTGCGACAATTAAAGTTTTAAAAAATTCAAATTGCTATGATCTATACAACATTAGCACCAAAATACTTAAGTCTTGCTCTAAGACGATCGTTCCATATCTTGCCATACTTATAAACAAATGATGATGGCAATTTTCCAGATTCTCTTAAACTCGCAAAGGTGCTACCAATTTTTAAAAAGGGCAATCCTAATCAAGCAGATAATTATCGACCTATTTCTATCTTACTTTTATTTGGAAAAGTTATCGAATCTATTTTAAAACATAAATTTGTGTCCTATTTTGAAAAATTCAACAGTCAATATGGCTTTAAAAGCAGACGCTCGACGATAGGTGGAGTCCTGGAAGTAGTGAATGATATAGTCGGCGGCTTGGATGCGGGCGAGCTGCGGGGTGCAACCTTATGCGATCTGTCGAAGGCCTTCGACTGTGTCAGTCACTCGATCCTATTCGAAAAGTTGCATTACTATGGAATTAATGGAACAGCCTGTCATCTTTTACAATCCTACTTACAAAATCGGAAACAAGCTGTCGTGCTTAACGCTGACCTGTCCAACATGGGGAATGTTATATCTGGTGTACCCCAGGGGTCAATCCTCGGACCATTGTTGTTTATCATTTACATAAACGATTTTTTATTACGCATGCATCATAATCAACGATTATCGCACGTTGCAGCGTGCTTAAAATGATGTTTATGATGCGCCTACTTTTTTAAAGGTTGCTATAGAAACATTTGATCATGTCAAATGTGACAGATAAAAATATTCGTCAATATATCCCTTAAGTTTAATATTTGAAACAATTTTGAGATTATGATGCATTCGTAATAAAAAATAGCGTATGATATACGTGTATAAGAGGCCTTTAAAGCCCTTGCGACTTACAAAACACTCCGCTGCGCGTCGTGTTTTGAAATATGTCGCGCGTGCTTTAAAGGCCCTCTTATACACTTATATCATAATATACTATTAGCGTTGCTGTGTCTCCAAGTAGGTGCGTATTATAAGCTGATGAAGCAACTCTTTTAACTTCTGCTACCAGTAGGGAAACTCTTAACCAAAACACCAGTTATGCCCTTTCAAACGCTAAAAAATGGTTCACCAGTAACAGACTGAAATTAAATAATGATAAAACACAAAAAATAATTTTCAGTTTTAACAATGCGACTATTTCGGGTGCCCATGTTAAACTGCTGGGGATCCTGTTGGATGATGGGCTAAAATAATCTACCCATATAGATAACCTCTGTTCAAGATTAAGCAATCAAATCTATTTGCTTAAACAGCTGAAAAAAACATTTGATCAGCATATACTGCTAATGGTATACTTCTCCAATGTTCATGCTCTATTGAGCTACGGCGCTGTAATCTAGGGATGTTCTTCCCAGTCGGAGAGAGCATTTAAGATGCAAAAGAGAGCGATTAGGACAATTGAAGGCGTGGGTCCACTCAACACCTGCAGACCACTTTTTTAATAAATACAATATCATGCCCTTTCCATGTATATTCATGTATCAGACTCTTCTCGAAAAATTTGTCAAGCTTTCATATAACCATACCTACGACACAAGATCATCTAGCACCCTACTTTTTCCGAGGCATCGACTTGCAAATGCTGCACGTAACTCCCTAAATATTTCAAATATAATAAACTTGGCAATAATGTTAAATGTTTAAACTATCTACAATTTAAAAATAAAGTCAAGCGGTTTTTGTTGGAAAAGTGCTTTTATTCCGTGAACGAATATATGGAGGTGCAGATACGAGTATTTGCCTCAAAAACTTGGCCAAAAGTCGGTTTTTCAAATCACGCGTTGCAAAGAAAATTCCAAGCGGCTATGGCCTACTATACCTTACTACTTCCTTCGCCGTATCCCGCTTGGCTTTGCGCGCAATCTCTGCTTACGTATACAGGTTCAAATTTGTTGCTGGGTAACGCATTTTCATTGCATTTTTTTGACGCGATTAAAACCGGTTAATTTAGTACTGTGTCATACTGAATCAAGTTTTTGCAACCAAGTTTTTGACAATGAATCCAAATAATGCAGGCATGTTTTATATTTTGACATATTTATTTGACTTTTGAAACGTTTGAATTCAGCAATAATCAATTTTTGACATATATGTGACAAAAATGGTCTCTATTATATTTTTTAAATAAAAGTCAAGTGTAAACGTTCGGAACTTTACCGGCTTACTTTTAATACAATTTTGATACATCATTTTGCACTTAATCAGAATAAGAAAAGAAAAATTCCGATAACTATCCTACGAGAAAAAGACAAGTTTGTCTTTATCGACTTCTTATTTTTGTTCGTTCTAGATTCGTCCACTGGAAATGTACCTATTTCAAGATAGTAGTGTGTTAACGAGAGTGAGTCCTCACGGAGGAGGTAATTACCTTATCCTCCGTGAGGGCTCTCTCTCTTTTGCTTACTGAGGAGTCTTTCTCATCATGTAATTAACACATTTCCCATCCTTATCTACATATATGTTGACCTTGCCCCTGACCCTGACTTTTCCCCTCCCCTCTTAAATAAACATAATAAAACCAGCAGTTCTGTATGTTTCTTCACTTCACAGTTTAGTTTTCAATGGAAGAACTCAAATTAAGAAATCGAGTACTCAAGAGGGTCAATTCAGAAATAGTTAGTTCAGAAACAGTTAGTTCAAAAAAGAAAAAAAGTGAAGTGCATTTGAAAGAGGAATGCCCTATTTGTTTTAGTTCTTTGGAAAAAGAAAACATTTGCACACCAAATTGGTGTGAACACAAATTTTGTTTAGATTGCTTGACAGAATGGTTAAAAACGAAGGATGTTTGTCCATTGTGTAGAAGTCATTGTGATTACATTAATATAAAATATACTAATCAAAAAAGAGCTATTGTGAAAGAAACTAAATCAATTGTAGATATTTTTGAAACTATTCTAGATGGTGATAATAATGAAGAAGATAATGAACTAGTTTATATCATTCCCAGAACATCAATGTGATAATAAAAAGGAATTTTCTGTTTATAAGAAACTTTGATACTTACGATCATTTAGTCGCTGTTAGTTATATACATTAACAGTTATGGATGAGGCTGTGAAAAAGTTACATGAAGAATTTAACCAATTAACTTCAGATAATTATTATAATGCTATGCATAGCAGACCAGAATATGTTGACTTTTATTGTGAGTTTGCGGAACATTATTCGAAAGGTGCGTCCGCTTGTGCTCAATACTTCGAAAATTTCAATGTATTGCAGTTTGTAGTTGAACTGAAACAATTGGGATTTTTTGTTGAAGTGGTTAGTTTGAAGAAATATATAGGAGATCCAACTATATTAGATGTGATAAAATTGGCAGAAGAAGAATTGGGAGAACTTCAATTTGAAGTATTTGTGTAAGATATGGAGAACTTTGTGTTAGAACTTTATGAAAACTTTTTGATGTCGGAAGCATGTTCGCGGTTTTATGCGCTTGCGGGAAATGATGCTGAAGCTCAAGATATACTGTGGTATGAGAACTATATGCAACATGCTGAGTTTTGTAAAAAAGGTGTACAAGTGTGTAGCGAGTTCTTAAAGAACAAAGACAGAGTAAAGTTTGTATTGGAACTTAATATGTTAAAATTATATTATAAGAATATATGTGTGTATTAGGAAATTTAAATGTGAGAAATGAAATGTATTTAATAAAACAAAGTTAAATAAAATTATTTTTTTTATTCATTCATAAAAAAATTATTATAAATATAAAACACATTTGAAAGCGCACACATAGATGGTGACTTTGAATGATAAAAACATTTAGGTGTTGAAGCAATTAAAATTGGTTGTTCATCTAATTCAATTATTGGTTTGCTGGAATATTTTCTTAGGTAATCTGCTTTTTCGTTTCCTTTAACGTAAACAAATTGCGCTTGTTCAGTCAATTTTTTTACAATTGTTGAAAAGTGGTGTAGTGGAGTATAACCGATATTCCAATTAATGCAGTGGTGATTTTTCATTAACCATACAGCTTGCTTGTGCGCTTCAGGAGAAAGAGAATTCAAAGAAAATGGTTGCTTGAAAACATAATGACTAATTTTTTCTCCATCATAGGCAGCTAATTCTTTAGGTAGAAATTTATTCTTTTCATCTTTGAACGCTTGAATATCCAAAACTAATCTCATATTTTTAAAGTTGCAAATTTTTTAAACACAAAGTTTTTATTGGAATATGATTCAATACGTTTTTTCAGTTCTTCTAAATTTTTAATGAAAATGTCTAATTTCTTGAACATATTGTAAGATCATTACTTCATGAACTATATTAAGAACCTGCTTGCAGTTGCTCTATCTTTAAATGATCTTATACAACTAAGAAATATTTGTTCAAATGTTAAATAAATGTAGTGCTTCAAGAGGGTGGGGGTGAAATGTAATATTAAAAGCAACTTGAAAATTAAAGTTGTTTAACAAGTTTAGTGAGTGGGTTGTAAGTGAAAACTTTATCATGTAATATTAAACAATACGCTGAAGTATCTTTTTCTAAATCTTTGTTTAGTTCAAATTCTACTCTCATTACTACAGGTCCAGCTTGTAAAGATTCCTTTTGATGTGAGCAATTTATATAAGCAATAGGAGCTTTTGATTTAAAATCGCTTGGGTCAAATAAAGGTTCTTCGGTTTTTGCATAGTAAGAAGATCGAAATTGGGAATACATTTCATATAATATAGCATATTTATTATTACTTATGTCCAGAAGAAGATCATTATAGGGGTATCTTTCAGAATTCAAAAAAACTTTAATATTTCTCAAGTTTATATCATTAAATTCACTCATATTTGATATTTTCGAATCTCTCTTCTCCTGTTGGAACGCAACTATAACATGACGAGGAGTTTCAACTCTAGTAGATGTCTTAACAGGCCAATTGTGTCTGGATGTTTTCAACAGTTCCGGATATTCAACTAATTCCCACCTTCTAAATGCAATAACTAAATCTGTTCCCTTATCAATAATTTTTGTTAATGATAATTCTTGAGGGATTGCTACTGAAATATGTGGTATATTCCAAGTTAGTTTGTGAAGAGTAATTTTTGGTATTTCACTTGGATCGGTAGTTATAATAGCATTATTGTCAGTGTTATCTCGCACAATTATTAGCTCCTGTTTTGCGTTTAATATAACTTTCCTATAGTCTTCAAAGAAACCCATTAACATTTTAAGAGGAATGCAAACATTAAATGAACCAGTTTTTTCATCAACTAATGTATTTGCTATCTTTGGTGACCATCCTGCATTTTTTAATTTGTCAGATTCATTTGTATTATATGAGAGGTAACCTTTTAGAGTGGATGTTAAACCAACATCCCTTATAGAATCTATCGTAACCCCATTCAACTGATATCTCATTTCTCTAAAGAGAAATGCTATCCCATTGTTTACAAGAGATAGTGTTTTAGAAACTGTTCCATCTGCTTTAGATAATTTTCCCTCTATGTAAAGAAAACTTTCGCAGGGAAGAGTATACTTTTCAATTTCATGAACGGGAATTAGTATTTCATCATTGTTGCTTAATTTTGTTGGCAAATATGGCTCATAAGAATGCAACTCTGAGTGAGTAATAGAATTGTCAATATAAAGTTTTTCGCTAACATTAAGTATACTCATTTCAAAAGTTTAAGTCCAAGTGATTTAAGAAATTGTTTGTTTGTACTTGTTAATCTATTAGCGTTGACTCGACTACTAAACTTAACTTTATTATGTTTAGCTTTATATGTTTTTTGAATTTGTTGAATATTGGCTGTTGATTGAATATCGTTTCTATTATAAAAAATAACCATTATAAATTTAGTTTTTTTACATGTAATCTTAGTGAAACAGTTTCTTTTCGAAAATTAACAAAATCGAGATTCTGATCTAATATTTTAACAGTAATTTTGTCTATTGCTTTCACTATTACCGGAAAATAAATAATATTTTTAGGACTTTCAATTATTTTAAATCCTGGCGAAACGTTTGGGAAAAATTGATGTATAATATGGACAGGTCTTCCGTTCAGATAGGAACCTTCAGCAATACTGCAATCTATACATAAGGAATTAACTTTTATAATTTCAGCTGGATTGTCTGATAATTTACTTTTTCCATCACCTTTAATAGTTTGGTTTTTAAATCCTAAAATGTTTCCAATAGTTCCATCTTTAAATGTAATATCAGCCGTAGATTTAATTTCAGATTGTAAAGTGTTATGATTAGCATATAAGTGAAAAGATATTCCTTTTTTATCAAAAATATTTTGTAGAAATTTATTTATATCGCCTATTTCATAACTACCAGCAGGTATTTCAACATAATCGTTTGAATTCCCGTAATACAGTTTGTTATTAGTTTCATCAATGTTGGGAATGGCATTAAAAGTTTCAAAATTTGTTAGTCCTATAACATAATCTGAGTCTTCATCTAAGTAAATTGGTGGATTAAATGATGCCAAAAGTTCACTACTTTGTGCAGAAAGAGCTATTGT
Organism: Pissodes strobi; assembly: GCA_016904865.1. Taxonomy (NCBI): domain Eukaryota; kingdom Metazoa; phylum Arthropoda; class Insecta; order Coleoptera; family Curculionidae; genus Pissodes; species Pissodes strobi. The sequence continues at coordinate 7,978 of JAEQML010063267.1, read as the reverse complement.
AAATGACATGTCAGTTCCCACAACCTCTTTAAAATAAAGAATAGTTCATAATTACATGTTTATATAAAGAAATTGTAGACAAAGTTGCCCACAAATTGATGAATCATATGATTGATAGGAATCATGATTATAAAAGATGTCATTTTTGCTACCATCGCTAAAGAAGTATGATATTATTTCTGCAGGTGGTCTTAAACCTCCAAAACTATCAAAATAAATAATTTGTTTACCGTGCTTTACATAAGCTGTCCAATGAGTTCCTGGACCATATTGATCATCCAAATTAATAATAGCACATTCAACTTTATTTATAACTTTTGGTAGTTTATTACGCATAAATATTCCTCGAAAATTAGGGATTTTCAAAAGCCTCACATATTTTTTTAACTCAAAATTTGAAAGTGGTTTGCGAGGTAGCATATTTAACAGTTTTTTGCATAGGGTTTCAAATATAATCCACAACCTTGCTTATAAGGTCGCAAAAAGAGACCTTTACCAACTGACATTTGCTCTATAGCCTTATTATGTCTTTTTTGTTCTTCAAGTTTATTTTTTGCACTTTTAACCGCATTTATTGATGAAGCAATTCCTGCAGCTCCCCCACTTAGTGCTCCCAATGCAGAGAGTCCTGCAAATATTGGAATTAGCGGTAACAAACCACCGAATTTTGGAATTGGGATAATTCTTTTAGCAGGTTGTTTTACCTTTACGTTTCCTTTACTGATAGATGCTAGAGCATCTTCAGCCGCAATTCGTAAATTTTTGTATTTTCTTCCCAATATCCCCCTTTTCGCCCTTCGTAACGCTGACTGAAATGAGATAGTCCTGGTAGTTCTTTTTCGTTTTTTCAATTTTATTCCTTTGCCTTTTTTTATTCCTTTTCCTCTCTTTTGAATACCCATACCTAACTTAGACTTAGTTTTCATAATACCCGCTATTCCTAGTGCGGCTAATCGTTCGCCTAAAGAAGCGTCACTCGATTTAAATCTTTGAAAAGCTCTTTCCGCTAATAACTGATCTGCCCTGTTGCGATTCTTCAAGTCGGGAAATTTATAATAAGCAATATCGTGTTCTTTGCAAGCTTCGTCTAAAGGATTTTTACTCTTATCTCCTCGCTCAAGACGTTTAACAAGTTTTGTTCCTGGACCACAATATTTGTATGATGGAATGTGTAATTCAAAAGGTAGTTTATTAATAAGACTGTTTAGTGAACCACCTTTCAACACGAGCATTAAGCTTTTAATAGAGCTAGATGTAACATATCCCATTAGTTTACAGTTCCTTTCTTCATTGAAACAGTTAGAGCTTGCTCAACACTGATCTAATGCAGATCGAAAAGCAACAGTTTTCTTTACCGATAAAAAATCATGATCTAGATATAATAAATTTTAGAAAGCATGGTGTCTTGTTTGGAGGTTCATGTAAAAGAGCAATAGTTGTAGGACCCTCTGGATGTGGGAAAACTAATGTAATTATTGCCCTATTAACTTCCGAAAATGGGTTAAGATTTGGAAATGTGTATATTTACTCAAAATCATTATATGAATCAAAATACGAGTTTTTAAGAAATCTATTAAACTCAATTAAAGAAATAGGATATTTTGAATCATCTCGTGAAGAAGATATATTACCACCGAATGAAATTAAACCTAATTCTATAATCATATTTGATGACATTGTTTGTTGTGATCAGAATATTATGAGAGATTACTTCTGTTTCGGTAGACATAAAAATACTGATTGTTTTTATTTAAGCCAAACATATTCAGCTGTTCCTAAACAATTAATTAGAGATAATACTAATTTGTTAATAATATTTAAACAAGATGGTACAAATTTAAAACATATTTATGATGATCATGTAAATACCGATATGTCTTATCAACAATTTAAAGACTTATGTGGTATTTGTTGGCGGTCAGATTATGATTTTGTAGTTATTGATAAAGATTGCAACATGAAATCTGGTCGTTATCGAAAGGGATTTGATAACTTTATTAAATTTTAGAAAATATATATAACCATCATTTCAATTAAGTTAATATTAGTTCATAATCTAAACTATATCTATAAACATGAACGAGAAAATTGCAAAAGAACTAGTGAAAGCTCGTAAAGCCGTAAAGCGAAAATATCAAGCCCTAAAGTCAGATATAGCAGAATCAAAAATTCGCCAAGAAAAAGAGTTAAAGCCCATTACTCAACCTTTGCAGGAATTAATTAAAACTATAAAATCGGAACCATTAATAAAACGGGAAATATCTTCACCTTCGTTCTTTTCAACTCTTCAACATTCTAAATTTTCACCTATCAAACAACAACAACCAACAAGAAGACAGACAAACATATATAAAAAATATCTCCCCACTGAAATACCATCATTTTTGCAAGATGAAGAAATATATGAGAAGAATGATGATAGTGATAATGATGATGTTTTTTACCCAGCCCTAGTCGCAGATTGAGTTCTACAATGACATCTCAAGCAAGAGGGCGTACTTCTAGTCCAAACGAGTCCACTATAATCGAACCAACTGACGAAGAAGTTAGACAAGACATCCTTGAATTAACTAGAACTCCTGCTTATGAGGAATATCTTGAGGCATTTCATCCGCTCGTAAGAACATTTGTTGATTTGGCAATTAAGGGTAGACGAGATGTGGATAACATTCACGGTCTAACTCATGACCCTGTAGCGGAAAAATGGAAAATTGGAGATAGTTTAATTGATTTTGAAAAAGAAAATTTGAAAGTTAAAAATTTAACCTACAAAGGAACTCCCGGATTGTATGAGCTCATTTTTTTCCAAGATCCAAAGGGTTATACATCAAAAGATCTTGAAAATTATATGGATATTTTAAAAAGAACAAACGCTTATAGAAGAAATTATGATGCTAATGAACAGATACAGGGAACTACCGATCCGAAATATCTAACAATAATTAAACCATATTTAATTGAAAAAAAAAATACTGAAACAATCGAGCAAATCGACTACATCCAGCATTTCAAGCGTTTCAAGTCTAAGCAGATTAAGACCACCTCAAACACGTCAGAGAACAACAAAAACAAGATCTACAAAAGGAGGAACGTTGTTAAATTTATCAAATAAAAAAATTGATTATGTCTATTATGATGATGTAAACGAACTAGTGGAAAGATTAAAATTACTAGTTTCTTCGCAAATGGCAGGTCATAAGGGCCACCAAAATGAGATTATATCAATATTGGAAGAACTTCGAGAAGCAAAAATAATTGTATAAAAGGTAATTAATTGCAAAGAAACAATTATTATGTTATAGTCCATGAAGGTAAAATGTCGATTGATAAATTCGGATCACACATACTTTTCAAAGATCAAAATAAATTATTAGAATATAGAAATGCTCCTTCTTCTTCTTCTTCATCTTCTGAGATCTTAAATATTGTGGATATTAATAAAGTAAAATTGTATTATAACATTGTTTTACCTTTTATCGGAAAATGGGATTCCATTAATAATCAATATGAATTACTTCAAGATGGAAGAAATACATATGTTTTCCCATTCAAAGAGGGATATATAGAGAAAGTTGAATATCCAAAAGAAGATGTTGCTCTTCATATAAACGGTAAAGCAGTAAAATATGGAACGAAGACCAAAATTATATTAGGTGATATAATCAGTTTCCACAACGATAAAAAATCGATAACATATTTGCCTTTGTTTTATGGAGAACTTGTAATAAAATGTCCAATTATAATAGAACAATAAACATTCTTAATTTACAACTATGACTGTTAACTTTAAAGAAGAAATTGTTAATGAACTTCATAAGCCAAGCAGAAAATATTACAAACGTCGGAGGGTTATAGTAAAAGGTTTAAATGATTTATGGCAAGCTGATTTAGTCGAAATGATACCTTATTGGAAATTGAATAGAGGATATCGTTACATGTTGGTAGTAATTAATGTATTCTCAAAATATGTTTGGATAGAACCAATTAAATCAAAATCAGGAAAAGAAGTTACTCAAGCTATGAGAAAAATTTTGGAAACTGTTGAAAATGTTCCAAAACACCTTCAAACTGATATGGGAAAAGAATTCTTTAACAAAGATTTTCAAAAGTTAATGACTGATTTTAGCATAAATCATTATAACACTTATTCTAATTTAAAAGCCAGTGTGGTGGAAAGAGTGAACAGAACTATAAAAAATTTAATGTGGAAAAAATTTAGTTTGCGTGGAAAGTACAAATGGATTGATATTTTAGATGAAATAGTTCAGAAATATAATCACACAAAACATTCGACAATCAATAAAAAGCCAGTTGAAGTTAACAAAAATAATGAAAAAGACATTTTAAGATCATCTTTTACTCGTGCAAAAACAATCGATCCAAAGTTTCCAAAATTTAGGGTTGGTGATTATGTGCGGATAAGCAAGCAGCGAGAAGCATTTTCCAAGAGTTACACGCCGAATTGGTCAAATGAAATATTTAGCATAAAAAAAGTTAAAGTTACAAATCCTACTACATATTTGCTTCAAGATGAAAAGAACCAGGAAATTGCAGGAGGGTTTTATGGAGAAGAGTTGCAGAATGTTAAACATCCAGATGTCTATTTGGTAGAAAAAGTATTAAGAAAAAAAGGAAATAAAGTATATGTTAAATGGCTTGGATTGGATAAATCACACAATTCATGGATTCTTAAAAGAGATGTATTATAATTTAATGGTTGTACCTTAAACGTATTTTAATTAAAATTTTTATATATTTTTTTTATCAAATAAAACAAATGTTAGTATTGAAATATTTTATTAAAAATCAATTTAAATTTAAACATTAAACCTTTCATTAAAAATCTTGTTCCTATGTTCCTTACTCAGAAATATGTCCAAAACATTTTGACATTGCACAATTCTTCTATCAAATCGAAGTCTGTCTGCATAAAATTTCTGATATTCAGATATTCGCGCTTGCCTGTAAGCAAAGGACCACACCACCATCCAATATAGTTTATTTTTATCTTCACAAATATTGACCGATTTCTTCATAATATTTCTTCGTTGAAAGATTATTTTTTAATTTTTCTTCCAATTGTTCCGGATACAACAAAAGCATTTCCAGCATCACACATACATTTTCACTGTTGACATTCTGATTTGGATTTAGCACTTCATATATGTCGGATAGAATGTTTCTTGATTGTGTGCAAAGGCTAGTTTGAAACAATTTGAAATACTTCTCAAATTCTTGTTTGTTAACTATTTGAATTCTATAATCCACAATCTCAATGAGCGACCATAAGGTGTCAACAGAACTGCATGAAAGATAAACATAATTTCCAGGCAATTTTTGAATTTTTAAGATGAGGCAATCATTATATTTATGAAAGCTTAAAGTAATGTTACCACACATCAACGATTGTGTATCTGAATTAGAAGAATAAAAATAATTAGCTATCACTCCCTGGTATTTCAACAGAGCTTTCCATTCATCTTCATTTAGACTCACATAAAATCCGTTTCTGCTTCCAATAAGAATTCTTGGTGAAAAATCACTTAAACTTATTCCAACAGCTATGAACTTGGATGAAGAATTATTTAAATAATACACTTTAGAATTTAGAAGTTTTTCACTAATTTTTATACATGAATCGTCTTTCTTAAACACATTATTAGTATTAGTGCTATACTCATTTACTTTACTGAAATTAGTATACATGTTTATTATTAAGTGTGATCTGGTAAACTGAACTGTTTCGAGATAGTCTTTGATGATATAATATGATCCCCACCAGTTATCATCCCCACTCTTTTATCAGAAATTTTAAGGTTGTTCGTTTTAATTGTATTCTTATTATTCTGTTTTGAATTTATAATACATAAGTCCTAACACTGTTATGAGAGAAAGTAAACCTACTGTTAATACTACATTAATAATATAAGATATATAACACTTGGAATTTTCTTGCTCGTTAAAAAGGGTGTTGTTTAAATATGTAAGATTTGTTGATTTTATAGGGTTTTCTCTATGTATCAATTCGGAACATTCATCATTTTTACGTTTGATGATCCAATTTGTGTCATAAATGGTATTGTTTACATAATAATATAAAATTTTGAAGAAATTGCTATTAATGTTCATCTGCTGCATTTTAAAGGAAAATGCTTGGCTGCTATTATTAATTTTTTCAATTCTCATATGATAACATGATTGCGGTAATTCATAATCCGATGTATTTTTGAAACAAACTAAACTATGTGTCACTTATGGAATATGCACATATAAAGTATTTCTTGTAATGTAATATAACAAAATATATGGGGTAAGAGACATGATTAAAACACCTTAAAATTTTAATTCTATATTCTAATAAACAAGAAGAGACAACTCTATTACAGTATCATCGACTGAATGATGACATTTACAATAATTCAAATTATAAATAGCAAAAAAAAGGGATAATGAAATTTAAAACATAACAATTACAATATTTTGGATGCCATGATGACATTCGCAACAGTCAAAATTATAAACGAGAAAAAGAAAATGTTTGTATTAAATTTTGTCATAACAACATCTTGGTCTTCACATTTCTTCATCTTACAAAGCCACAAACATTCAGCTAAGTCACACTTGTTGTGAAGTCTATGATGTTCTTCAATAGGACAATCATCAATCGTCCATTCAAAAATTTCAGCACCACAGTAAAAACATTTGCAAATATCAGCAATTAACAAATAATAAAAACCTGCACGAGCTAAAACTTCGGGCCTTAATTTTCCCTTCCATTTATTAAATGTTGAAAGTCTTTTTTCATAACTTCTATATGAAATATTATCAATTTCTTTATCACAACTTTCTAAACACATGCTTTGGTAGTTAGGCTACCTTTAAGTAATACAAAGCTTTTTCCTATCTTAAATACAATCCAACAACCTTGAAAAATCGGTTTAGAAGAGAGGGAACATTGTTTTATAATAATTCTTTATGCTCATCTGCCCATTGATAAAAAGGAATATCATGATGACCCCATGAAAGTGTATCAAAGCTGTCCGGAATTTTATATCTTTTGTCGTCTGAAGAAGTTAGAGCTAATTTATTCACCAATTCAGTAAATATATTATGTAAACGAGATCGAAAGGTATACATAGTGCGAAACGTTTTTGAATTATTTTCAACTACATCTTTGTAATGAATATATGTTAACTGATTTTTGATACTACTTTTTTTAACCCCTTTTGCTCTTTTAAGCAAACCACTTTCTGTTTTAATGCAATATGCTTTCGCTCCGGTTCCATAAAAACTTTCAATAGGTTCACCAGCATATTCATCTTTAAATTTTCCAACCACAGATTTAGTAATTGGCATATTATGACAATTGCCGATTTGATAATTTGAAGTATCAAATCTATCTATATTACCCTTTATGTCATCATAAATATTTTCGGTTTGAATTTCTAAAATGAAGGAGTCTGTATCAGTATACAAGAGTTTAACTTTTTCACCGTATGAAGGTTTAAGAAAATTGTAAAAGAAATCATACATTAAAGTTTTTGATATATCCAATATGGAAAATCCCACATAAATAGGTTTATTATATTCAACTAAAACTTTTTGCATTTGAACCGCAACTAAATTTTCTGAAAATATGGTTAAGTCTTTGAAGTAAGGTTTTGCAATAAGATTTTCTGCGCCATCTTTTCTACTGCTTTTTGCCCATTCAGTAACCAACCTAATATCAGTCCTTTTGTCAACATTTTCCATTGTTTTTCCATAAATGCTATTATTCGCTACTTTATATGTACTTTTTTCAAATTTGTTTTTAGATTCATTTCTTAACTTGGTGTTTAAATCAATATACTTTTTTAGCCATGGTGATTGATTAAACTTTAAAACTCTATATATTTTAACTATCTCTATGCCATTTTCAATGCATTGTTTCAATAAAGAATAATGAAGAACATATTTTTCCTTATTATTTAAATTTGGA
>JAEQML010063266.1:0-23311 GCA_016904865.1 Pissodes strobi | reverse complement strand
TTTACGGACTCATTTGAGTCCGTAAAATGCTTCTTTTTAGGCCTAGTCCCTAAAAGTCGTCATGGCAACCTTTACGGACTATTCCAAAATTCCTGAATATGTCTAAATGTCAAATTTCGAATGACATGACAAAATTGTCAAATAGTTGCTACGATATCAAATTCTAAGCTAACTTTGTCCTACATTATGATTTCAAAAATTATGGTAAATTTGCAAATTTAGGCGTTCTGAAGAATTATTTCAAAAAGCGTATTTAATAAAAATTAAATTTTGGGAGCGTATGACAAAAAATAGTGTTTGTCACACGTACCTAAATGAAGTTTTTCAGGACTCATCTGCTATTCCGGACTCGGCTAACGCCTCGTCCGGAAACAGCAATGATTCGTCCTGAAAAACTCCATTTTAGGTACTTGTAACAACAATAACTATTTTAAGCACCAGTGCCTAAATATATATTTTTTTACGCACTACTGCGAGAGATAAATTGTTTTATTTTGATGTAGTTTATTTCTAGGAAGTAGAGAAAGTATTGTATGTAACTCATACGTAATTGTTTTTTACTCATGTGATTGGCACACTCCCTTGCGGCTCTTGCAAAAGGGTAAATTTACGCACTTGTTGCATAAATAACTATTTTGTACAACTGTCTAAAAAGGTGAGTTTTTATACGCTTGTAGATGCGCAAACGTCTCACGTGCAAAAAAAACAATTTTTTGACTCCTAAGAAATATTTTTTAAGTTTCATAATGCTATGTCCCATTAAAAAAATAGTATATTGTGTAACTAGGAGGAAAACCAAAACATTCCTGGACGATTGTGGTAATTGCTGGACGAGGGGCAGCCAAGGCCAGCAACAGAGGAGTCCAGGAATCTGCTTTTCCTACGAGTTGCACATACTATTTTTTATCCGATCGGAATTAATTATAATACGTATTTATAAAAATAGAGTCAAATATTACTCTAAATAAAAACGGTGTTTTAAATTTAAACTCAACATAATAAACTTAAAAAAACTTACAGTATTGTTCTTGTTTTTTCTTGTATTATTGCATCCACGATAAACACAAACATACATTTTGAACGTCAACATAATGTTCGAGTACTAACTACAACCAAAACAAGGCTAGGTCTATGACAAATCACAAGAAATGTCAATGCAAGATTTTAAGACGCTACGAAAACTCGTCAGACAACACGTTCGTGTGCTCCGCAAAATGCCAATACTGTGATCGATCTTAAGCCAGATCTCGCGCACGCATTCTAGTAGCGCCACCTATACGCAGTCATCTTTTAGTGTCACGATTTTGCCCATAATTTAGCGCGTCTTCCCCTATTCTCAGCCAACGCCAACGGTTATATGTTTAATATTTGGTGGTAAAGTCAAAAGCTCTTTATGCAAACAAGCACCAGTCTGATTTGCACCTCTACCAGATAGTGTTTCATACCACATACAACATGTAGATTTGTTGTTGACTAAAGTGACCATAATTCTAAGACCTCAATGCAGGACATTAGGTACATAATTGTGAAAATATGTGCCAACATTTTTTTGGAGTGGTGTTGTGTTTTAGCACCTTCGCCATTTTATCAAAAAAATAACGGGTTACTTCCAGGCGAATTGGGCTGGGTTGAGAATCAATCAGATCTGTCTGAAGCCAAGAAGTTTTTGAGAGTGCGTTTGCCATATTGACAGAAAGATATAACAATTAATAAAAAAAAATTAATCATTCAAACAGATATTTTTATATTCTAATACATCAACGTTTACACAAAACATTTAACTTAAAATAACAAATAAAAACTTTTAATATTATTTGGTTTTAGGAACATAATACAAATTTGTATTTCTCATTATTGGTAGTATAGTCGAGAGTATAGTATAAACAATTAGCTAATTTTATAGTTGTTTTTGTGCATACCGCATACCACAACAGATAATTGCAGGACATTTTGCAGGACGCTTGCTTTCGCTGGACAGAGTCTAAGAATGCTTGACTGTCCTGCTCAATGCAGGACGTCTGGTCACTTTATTGTTGACGCAATCAGACATTGTTAAGTTGGAGGGCCATAGTTGTCGCTTATAAAACGCCACTGATGTGCTAAGGCTTGGCGTCGGTAGGCATTGCTGCAAATCAAATGTAAATATAGCGCTGTTCTAGCCCTGCTTTCGCTTTTCCTTATCCTGTTCTTTCGCGGAATGTTTCTTTAGCATCTAGTTGTTGTTTTGCATTGCTTATCATACATTGCTTTTTGTCGCATTCTTGGCAGGTTAGGTATCCTTATTACATTTTTTGGTTAAGTTGACACTAAGTGAAAGTAACCAAAAGTTGATTAGACGACTAAACAAATCTATTAAAATGTATTACAACGTGTCGAAACTGACTCAAATGACTAAAATAAGTTAAGATTAAGTGAAACTAACCGAAAGTTGAATAGACGACTAACCAAAACTAACCAAATCTATTAAAGTTTATTATAACGTATCGGAACCGGCTCAAATAAGTAAACTAAATTGAGACTCGATAAAGAAGTATTTCATTTCTATCACGTGTACTGTGCTACTCGCAACTTTATTATTCTTTTTTTTATTTTAGTTTTATTTTTTTTTTAAATTATTGTGCTCTGGGGTGAACGGCAAACCTGTTTATTTCATTTTACTATTTTTTATCTTTATTAAAAATAAAGGTTCCAATTTTCCACTTAACAAAATACAAAATAAATACTTCCATAGAAAAACATTAAAAATAAGAATTAAATGAAAAATCGCGAGTATCACACGTCATAGAAGTGAATGCTTCTATATCGATTCCATAAGGGAGCAAGAGTGTAAAAGAATCACATACTTCATCTCTCTTAAGAGATGAAAATGTCATACTCATACCGTGTCGTGGCGCGGCCTTGAAAAAAAAAATGATTCACGTCAAAAATATTTGCATTCGATTCGCCTTTAAATTCGCGATCTAACGCGGTTGGTTCAATCATCAACATTCGGTTTGTTTCACTTAGTCTCATAAAATTTGAATAACACTTTACCAATTTCATAAGAAGGAAAGAGAGAGAGCGAGAGTGTGAGAAAGAGAGAGATAGAGAGAGAGAGAGAGGGGGGGGGTCATTATCTCTCTTGCGAGACGAAAATTCCGAAACATGTCGTTACACGGCTTTGAAAAATGACTCTCATGAAACCAAAAGAGTATTCACTTCAAAAAGAAAAAATAATATTAACTGATATTCATATTAATAACGCCGATATCATCTGAAAAACGATATAAAAAATTAATATAAAGTTAAAGATTAAGATTTAAAAAAGGAAAATTGATGATGAACCCTTGAAGAAGAAACGTTGCGTCGTATTCCCAGCTGGACTGAATAAAACAGAAAAGTGACAATGCAAAAGTGGAATCCAATTTGAAATCCCCTTTTAAATAAGCCCAGGAAAAATATAAAACATTTTGTAAAAATTTTGGTTTTTCCTGTTATCTCCCGAAATACTCGGGATTTTAAAACATTCTAAACGGTATATTGTTAGGCACTTAAATACGCAATTTTGCCATAATTTGACTGACACTGTATGTCTTACGGTTTTCGAGATCCCCATAGATAGACTCGAATTCGACCCACCCCCTAAATTAAGAATATTCAAGTTGAAATGTGGACCCAAGAAAATATCACAGCTTTGTATTAAGCCGTGAAAATATTACATATATTGTAGTTATGATTAGATGCTTACCTGTCTTTATCACTAGGAAACCGAAAGAAGCTTTATAGCAATTACATGTTTTTACTTAGCTATACAACCTTTAGTAGCATAAACGTGTCCCCACTTTGGTAAACTCATGATATCACAATTTATAAAATACTAAAACGGTATTCAATATTCAACACCTTTAAGTACGCCTATGTAGGGGTTCGCGAGACCGAGACCGAGACCGAGACCTGGCAAGTCTCGGTCTTGGTCTCGAAGAAAAAATTTAGTCTCGGTCTCGGTCTCGGGTCTCGAAGTTCGAGACCGAGAGGGAGACTACCTTGGTCTCGGTCTCGGTCTCGGTCTTGTCTCGGTTTGGTCTCGGTCTCGGTTTGAGCAAATAAAAAGTAAATAAATAATTTACTGTTTTATTTCGTTAATAACACAAACGTTACTTCGGAATGTTAAGTTAAATGAAACATCTAATAAGTGTCTTTTGTGTATCAGTTCTTGGTGTAGATGTGATATTAGGGACAAAACTTCTTAAATAATTTTACATTTTTTGTTTGCAACAGTTGTTTGGATAATAATAGTTAACTTAAATAGATACCTAGTAATATTTTAATATATTTCATGTTAGTTTCTAAATTGTTGTTTTGATATAAAAATGCTTACCTCTAATGTAGGTGGGTATACAAGTGATAGGGATTTTTAAGTATGTACATACAGGGTGGCCAAATAAGCGTGCAAGGTACTGTATCTCGGAAACTATTTATTGTAGAGACTTGCGGTAAAAAATTTTATAACTAAAGTAGCAAAAAAAATCCTAAAAATTATTTTCAGCTTTCGCAGATGGCCGCTAGGGGGCGTAACCGCCATTTTGAATTAAAAAAGTGGTGGTTTTCGGAATTTTGCCTTATTAAGATAACAAAAAAATACAAGCATTTTCAAGCTGAGATAAATTCGAGTTTTTTTGTTAAACACTTTTTGCCCTACCTGGAAAAGTAGACTGGGGGGGGGGGGGGGGGTGTTCAAATGTTTTTGTAAATAAACATCTGTAACTTCAAAACGGCTAAACGGATTTCAACCGACTTGGTGAAAAAATAGTAAAATGATGCTCTAACAAGCTAGTGAAAACCGCGCCTCGATATCTTATTCCTAACCTAAAATATCGGCAAAAGAAAATTTTACCATAAAATCAGTTTTTTTTTTAAATTTCTTTTCTCCAAGTTTGTTGGTTGTTTTTTATGGGTAACTAGACTGCCATAAAACTAGAAACCATAAAAAATATAAACAGCTTGAACCGTCATCAATATAGCAATTTTAGGTTGTAACTATGCTTAGGCGCATATTAACTATAATTAGGCGCATATTAACTATAATATAGGTACGAGTAAGTAGGTATATAATAAGTATAAGGCCATGGATCAAGATCAAGGACGTTGGAGTCTTATCTTAATGTGTGGTGTGGTATTCTGGGAGGCAACATTATTGGACCATATTTCTTCGATCGACCACTAAATGGTAACGTGATTCTAGATTTTTTGGTCACCCAATTACCGATTTTGTTAGAAAATTGTTCTTGCAATTAGACGATTGTCCAGCACATTTAGCTATAAATGTGCGAGAACATCTAAACGCAGTATTTAAACAGCGATGGATTGGAAGAGGAAGTCTATTTCCACGGCCGCCCAGATCCCAAGACTTAACCTATTTAGATTGCTATTTATGGGGCCGGTTAAAGGACAACGTATTTCAAACTCAAACTACAACTAGGCAAGACATGGAATACAGGATTCGAAATGCAATTCGCAACCTACCATGAGCCAAAATTGAAGTTGCAGTTTTTTTCACGCAAGAGAGGCTCCATCAATGCATAGAACGTGATGGACAGCAATTTGAGCATTTAAGGAGGCATTAAAAAACTTTTTTCAGGGCCACGACTTACATAAAAAAGAAAATTTCGTAAAAATATGAAGGCCCTTTTTCAAAAAAGTTATCGAATTCGAAACCCACTGATTTTCTAGTAAAATTTCCTTCTGCCGTTATTTTTGGAACAAGATATTAAGGCGCGGTTTTCGCTAGCTTGTTTGGGCATCATTTTGCTATTTTTTCATGAAAAAAAACTGATACCAATAGATTTAATTTTTTTTAGGAATTTCGCAATTTCTGTCGTAATATCCAAAAATGCCTTCTAGTGGCGACATAGCAAATTACAATCACCACAAATAAACTAGGTTTTGTTGCCCAAGAAAAACTCTTTTTTTACAGTTAAATTTGACGTTTCTTTCTAATATTGTTATTAGACATTTGTTTTATCTTCCATTACGTACCTACTCGTACCTATAATATAGTTAATATGCGCCTAAGCATAAATATGGTGTCTTTTTTTTTAAAGTTACAACCTAAAATGGCTATATTGATGACGATTCAAGCTGTTTATATGTTTTGCGGTCCCTAGTTCTGAAATAGAAATTTAAGTTACCTATAAAAATCAACCAACAAACTTGGAGAAAAAAAATTAAAATACTGATTTAATAGTAAAATTTTCTTTTTCCGCTATTTTAGGTTAGGAACAAGATATCGAGGCGCGGTTTTCACTAGCTTGGTTGGGCATCATTTTACTATTTCTTCATGAAAAAAAACTCGTACCAATAGATTTAATTTTATTTAGAAATTTCGTAATTTCTGTCGTTATATCGAAAAATGCCCTCTAGTGGCGACATAGCAAATTAGAATGACCACAAATAAGGTAGGCTTTGTTGCCCAAGAAAAGCTATTTTCAACGACACCAAGTCGATTGAAATCCGTTTAGCCGTTTTGAAGTTACAGATGTCTATTTACAAAAACATTTGAACACCCCCCACCAGTTTGTTTTTGGAGATAGGGCAAAAAGTGCTTAACAAAAAAATACTCGAATTTATCTCGGCTTGAGAATGCTTGTTTTTTTTGTTATCTTAATTAGGAAAAATTCCGAAAAACACCACTTTTTTCAATTCAAGATGGCGGTTACGCCCCCTAGCGGCCATCTGCGAAACCTGAAAATAATTTCCGGGATTTTTTTTTGGCTACTTTAGTCATAAATTTTTTTACCGCAAGTCCCTACAATGAGTAGTTTCCGAGATACAGTACCTTGTACGCTTATTTGGCCACCCTGTACACATAAAAACTAGGTACCGATTTATGCCAATTTTATTGTCAAAGTCAACGCTTTTTCTTCTTATTTTTTACATTTCTTATCAGTTGTAGCGTAGTCATACAAAGTGATGTAATTTTCAAACATTCTGTATTATATGGAAATATTTATTTTGAAAACTCTTAACATTTAACGGTATACAGGGTGTCGCGAAATTAGTGGACGAAACGTCAACCATGTATTTATCGGTCAAAAATAACTAAAATATTTCTTATAAATATATATCGGGAAGGAAGCTAGAGCCTCTTAAAAAGGGGCCCCTGAATATGGTTTTCTTTAATTATTTCCGAAACGGAATAACCAAAGAGGTTCAAACTTGTTGTCCCTATTAACACATCCATTACTTGGTAGATCATAGAAAGATGGTTTTGTCTCTGTGGCATAATTCCATATGGCTACAATTTGGTTTGTTCTTTTTATTTCTTCCATGAGTTTTAAAATTTTGGGATTCTACTAACTTTAATATTCTGAATTTAAAAATGGAATTAAAAATAAAAAATTTTAATCAGGTGCGAACATTTTAGGGGGTGAATCTAAAAATTAACTTTTTTTTGGGCTAACTTTTTATATATTTCTTCTTAAAATTTTGAAAATTTGAATATTTTTTTCGCAAAAAGTGCCTCTTAGTTTGCTTCGCTAGGACGCAGCGCACTTTACACCCGAAAACGGGTGTAAAATGAAGGTTATAATTTTTGATATTCCCCAAAAATTCCTTTTGACATTGCAAAACCTCATATTATTATAAAATAGTAGAAACACTTGTTCCAGAAAAAAGTTATGACAGATTTTCAAAATTTGATAAACTTTAGCATTCAATTTACACCGGTTTTTGGCAGTCGGAATACATTTTTTATAATCCGTTTTTGTCAAAACCCTGCGTCCTAATGATACGAAATAAGAGGCACTTTTTTACCCAAAAAAAATCAAATTTTCAAAAGTTGTAATGAAAATAAAAAAATAGCCCACAAAAAAGTTGACGTTAATTTTTTATATTCACTCCCAAAATGTTAAGCACCTGACCTGACTAAAATTTTCTATTTCTTATTCCATTTCCGAATTCTAGACTAAGGGGATATCCAAAATTTTAAAACTCTATTTTACACAATTTTGGAAACAATTAGAAGAAAAACATCTTTAGGGGCCCACCTTTAAGAGGCCCTAGCTCCCGTAGGGGGCGTTTCCCGATATATGTTTATAGAAAAAATTTAAGGTATTTTGACCAATAACTACAGGGCTAATGCTTCGTCCACTAATTTTGTGACACTCTGTATAGGTATGCGGTATATACTGTAAAAGTGGATATGGTCAAATCAAAGGTAGCCATTCATTTTTTAATAAGGTAGTGGAGGTAAATATGGCCCAGAGGGTAATATGGGCCACTCCGTCTCATCTTCGAAGTTAATAAGATCCAGTAGATCTGGCGACACTGCAATAAACGTCAAGGCTCCAACAACTAAATTTGAAAACGGCGCGCATATGTATTATGTCCTATGACAACGGCAGCCATTGAAGTTTTTCGTAACGTTTCGTCGAAGCTGATGTAATTTCGCGGTCTCATTTCCCTGTGAGTTATGAGGTGAAAAAAGTTGGGAAAAAAATCTCCTTCAGTACGATTGGTAAGTAGATTTTGTAAGCTATTTTAGCTGGTATTTCGTTAATGCATGTTTTGTGGTTATGTGAAGTTTTGCCGGTTATTCTGTGTAAACATGTCTCTGCTAATATGGCCCAATTACGGATGGGTAATATGGCCCGGGCCATATTACCCATCAAGCCCGCTAGACTGTGAAAATCCTCATTTTTGTAATTGAACCTTTGTTTCAGGCTACAATGGGAAAATATATTAAGAAAAACTTAAGAAAACTATGGACGCAAGAACAATTAGACGGTGCAGTCGCAGCTGTTAGGGCAGGGGAATCCCAACGAAATGCTGCTATTAGATTTAATATCCCCAGAAGGACTCTAAGAAGGTATGTGACTGATGGCCTTGAAGTAAAACGGTTAGGAAGACCGAGCATACTTAGCGCTGAACAAGAAAGAGAATTTGTAAACAGAATCAAACGTTATTGTCAAATTGGTCTTCCGTTGACACCAAGTCTGGTGCGACATCAGATGTATCGATTCTGCGAATTAAATAGCATTCCCCATAGGTTCAATGCTCAAAAAGAAACTGCTGGCAAAGACTGGATGAGACTGTTTCTTAGAAGGAATCCTGATTTAGCCAAACGCAAATCACAACTAATGAATCCAGCGCGAGCACAAAAATTGAATAAGTTTATTGTCGACGATTACTTTTCTAAATTGCGGAATACCCTTGAGGAGCTGGACATCTTGAACAAACCACAAAACATCTTCAACATGGATGAGAAGGGTTGCCGCCTTACTATCCACCACCAACAAAGTGTCCTGGCCCAAAAAGGACAAAAGCGTGTCCATATGGTGGCACCGGAGCACGCGCAAAATGTTACAATTGTAGGATGCTGCAATGCCGCTGGGAATTCAATTCCTCCAATGATTATATTCAAAGGCAAACGTATTAAAGAGGAATTTCAGGATAATTTGCCCTTTGGTACACTAGTGAAAATGGCACCTAAGGGTAGCATGAATACTGAACTTTTTAATGTTTTCTTGCAACACTTTGCACAATTTAAACCAAATGGTAAAACGCTATTAGTTTTTGATGGCGCCTCCAGCCATCTGGATTATACGATTGCAGAAACTGCAGAAATTCTAGGAATCACACTGTTCTGTTTACCTTCGAACACAACGCATGAGTTACAACCCCTTGATAAGGCGGTGTACCGATCTTTTGAGGCGCACTGGGATCAAGAGTTGTTAAAATATTGGGATCTCCATCCTAATAGGATCGTCAATAAAAGCCGCTTTAACATTATATTTTCAAGAGTATGGCCTAAGTGCATGACACCTGAAAACATCCTTAGTGGTTTTAGAGCAACTGGTTTATTTCCCCTGGATCCTTCAGCAATTCCTGAAGCGGCATATGCTCCATCAATGGTAACAAATAGGCCACAAGAAGATAATGAAATGGACTACAACCAAAGAGTTGATGAGGATGAAGGATCTTCTTCAGAAGACGACTTGTCGCTAGCATTTCTGGCTAGGAGAATTAGAGAGACCACGACGCCCGAACCGGTCACCACGCCAATACGTAGTCCATCAGCCGCTGGTCCATCGACCGCTGGTTCATCAACCTCTCGTCCACCAACCGCCGGTTCATCAACCACTGGTTCATCAACCGCTGGTTCATCGATCGCTGATCCATCAACCGCTGGTCCATCAACCGCTGAATTATCAACCGCTGCTCCATCAACCGTTGGTCCATCAACCGCTAGTCCATCAGCCGTTGGACCATCAATCACTGGTCCATCAACCGCTGGTTCATCAACTGCTGACACTTCAACGGCTGAATCCACAAAAGATAAATCATTTAATGAACTGTTACCAACTCCTGTAGAGCAAAAGGAAAAAGCACCGAAAATCCGCAGAAAGGCATTGAATTACAAGGCTCAAAGAGTGACCAAACAAATTTTTAATTTAGAAAAAACGCATAATGCGAAAACAAAACAGAGGCTCTCCAAACAAATCAAGAAGAAGAGTGAAGAGCCCTGGTTTTGTCCCGCTTGCGGTAAAGATGAAAAATTAGACATGCGCATCTGCATAATATGCTTAAGGTATTTCCACGAGCTTTGTGTAGGCATGGACGAAATGGATGACGACGATTTTCAGTGCCCCGACTGTTATTAGTGTCCATTTTTAACGATCTATATATATATTTAGATTGTGGCCATATTACCCACCCAGGTGGGTAATATGGCCACATGCAAGTTTTTTTTTGTATTGAATATTTTTGTTGTTTTTATAAAGAATGCATTTTAAGTTAATAAACGGTAAACACTACACTTCAATGTTGTCGACTATGATTAAACAATCCTCTCTGTTCACCAAGTAAGTGTAGAAAATGGCATAATATGTTAGGTGGGCCATATTTACCACCACTACCTTATACTAATCTGACACGGTTGTACCAGAAGCAGATATCCAGTTGTTTTAATGGATACGCGATGTTTTATTACCTTGTAGATATTACGAAAAATGTGAAAACTCATAGCTGTTTATTGCTTGAAAATGGCTCAAAATAAGTTATCTACATAATTACATATTATTCTAGAATCTTAAAAAGAAACAGCCCAATTTAAAATAAACAAGCGTTATACCCGGATTTGCACGATTTTTCAATTTTTTGGTTGATTGGACCCCGTTGGCATAAATTGTCAATAACATACATAAAAATTTGATTTTTTCAGAAAAATAAGTTGTGAAAATTCAACAAATAAAAATATTTTTCGAGACCGAGACCGAGACCGAGAGTCTCGTTACCTTGGTCTCGGTCTTGGTCTCGGTCTCGATAGGTAAGTCGCGGTCTCGGTCTCGATTCTAATTTCCAGGTCTCGGTCTCGATCTCGGTCTCGTTTTCGAGACCGTGACCGAGACAAGACCGAGACCGAGAGCATAGTCTCGCGAACCCCTACGCCTATGTTCAATAATTGATCCAAAATCTAAGGAACAAATGATCATAGCGAATTCGCCGCCACCGACGCTACTGCCGTGATCTTCCCTGTGCGCACCGATTCGGTGCAAACCGTTCTCATCAACGGAGAGTCCTAGCTGATTGTACCAAGCTGTGCTTAGAACACAAGAGGAAAAGCCCGTAATTATTGTTAAACATTTAATTTTTGAGTAGTACGTCTTTCAAAGATATCCAAAAGTTAAAAGCATGCACGTTAAATTCTAAATTATAAAAATTTAAAGTTAAGAGTGCATTTCCTTATAACAAGTGTTGAGTTAGCGGATTGAAATTTTAAGTACTAAGTTTTCCAGGAAAAGTAATTTTTCAATTTCGTGTCCGAAAAATCCCCTAATAATAGGAATTTATCGTTGACTTTTAAAAAGTAGTTAAAAGGCTGGGGCGTTGAATAAATCACTTTTAACGATGGAAAGTTTTTAACAAATTACCCAGTCCTAGACAATTCCGTTTTCATAAATCCTTTAGTCATGAAAGATCGTAATTTGCATTACTTAACTTTTATAGATTATCTGGAATATTGATTTTAAAATGTAGGTATCACTACACTTTTAGTAATTCACCTGGCATAAGAATACTTATTACTCTGAAATGTATTGGATATATAAAGATTGCCACGATTGGCTTAGAAGCTCTCACGTAAACTTAATGTTAACTTGCGTAAATATTATTCTTGAGTTTGGACAAAATTTGATTTGATCTAATTGCTAGTCTACGTTTACTGCCATTCATATGGGACATCATCCAAGCATTTGAGGCTAAATATTTATATAAAAACTCGTATTTTTTCATGATGCATTTTATCATAATGAAATATTTAATTTTAATAGCAACTTAAAGATTTTATCGTAATCGTAAAGGCTAAGCTGAAATCGAGATACTAAGGGATAATATAGGGCTTGAGCGGCATTTTAGTGCCAAAGTTACGTCGTAAAATCAGCGGGAAAACTTGTAACGCTGTTTTCAGCATTTACAGTTATTCTAGTGCATTAAGTTGACAGTTTGAATAGAAGACTGAGCCTAATTTATGAGGATTAAGGGTTAGCTGTTTGTGGTTTTGGCCACATCGCTTAATTCCCGAAATAATGTTTTCTAGTTTTAATCTCGGTACATGTGTTGTAGTAGTTCATATTTTCAGTCATGAATATATTTCATCAAATATTGCCTCCTCAATAAGCGCTGATATCGAGTTCGTAGCAATAATAAGTATAGTTCAAGCCGGAAATAATAGTCAGTGACTCATTTTTAGTTTTAAGGCGCGCCTCGAGGGGTAAGGGAAGAGAGAAGGAAATTCCAGTGGCGGATACAAATGCTTTATAAATTAATATGTTATAATAACTATATAATGGAATAGTAATAAGTAGACTTACGCAAATATCCACTTAAGAAAATAAAGTTTATGCACATAAATAACAAAAAAACGTATATTCAAAATTATTCCTAAGTCTAGTAATAAGCAACAAAATTGTACTAAAAACAAATAGTACTATGTATTCATTAAGGCTAGGAAATAAAGAGACATGGATGATAAGGGGTTTTTCTTATCATATAATACCATATTGAAAGTTGCATCGAAAGTTTACCTCAAAAATCAATACAATTTTAAGTTTCCTACTCGTTATCGGAGGTTTGATCAGAATTTTATTCAGAATCTTTACTATCACTACTTTCGGAACCAACATTGATAATAAGAGGTTCAACTATAACTTCGACCGTAGTATAATTTTTTGTTTTATGACATGTTCGATACACTTCTGCCAATTATCAGTTGTAACGTTATCAATAGCTTCGTTTAACAAACAAACATACACGGTTTTTAGCAATGCATGTTCGCCCACAGTTAAATGCATTTTCACTTTTTTCGCAGGGGGGCCAAGGCTTGCCGAAGCTTCGCTCTTTCCATTTTACAAATTAATATTTTGAATTAACAATACAAAAATTCACAGTCCTTCGCAAAGATGCAACCGGGGAGACATTGAAAATGATGAATAAGACGCAAAAATGTGATTTGCGTTGAAATTCAGTTTCCAAAAGCAGAGTTTAAAAAAGTAAAAATACAAACACACGAATGTTTATAATATCGGTATATAATTAAAGAAATGCATTTTTAGCAATAATATTAAACATTATCATAATTAAAAATAAGCTGTGATATAGATCCAAATACACTGCGAATATAATATAATAAGAATAATACTTTTGACGGTTCGTTTAATTTTAAATATGCTTTTTTATCGGCTAAAATCCGTTTAAAACAATTTTAAATGGCAAAATTGTATATAGTACTGTCTTAGCGGCTAGAATCGGTTTACACATTATCGTCCCATTTGCCGAGCTTTACCCTCATACCGCCGCGTAAGATGTTTACACATTAAAAACTCAAGGGCGTTCAAGATCAAATTATCTCAATGTCATTCAAGGTAAAAGACACCACAAAACAGTCCCAAGGACGTTCAAGGGTATACACGCTTGGAGCAATCTCAAGGTCATATGCGCGACCTTCAACAAAAACTCAAGGACATCAAGGTCGAATACACTTAAGATCAAGTGAACGGGATCTATCTCACTCACCGGAGGGGGGTGAGGTGCAAACAATTGGAGGGGGGAGAATTGAGGAGGTCTAGAGCACTCTACTGTGGATTAATCACTGCATACTTTCGACACGAAAATCTACAAAGGTTTTTTTACCAGCTACTCATCTTGGGCCGACATCCTTTGATTTGAGAAAGTCAATAACCAAATTTTGCAAATTTTAGAAGAGGGCTATGACTCAATATTATTTTAACTGTCTGGACATCTGAATAATACTTTTGACAGTTCGTTTAATTTAAATAATAATATGCTTCAATTTATTTCATCTAAAATCCGTTTAAAAACGATTTTAAATGACACAATTGTATAAAAATCCGAAAATTCGGACTTTTTTAGGACGATAACCGTGGCTTAGGACGAATTTGTCGTGGATTTTGAAGCGAAAATTCATTTTAAATTCAACCGTCCATTAAAAAAAACAAACTTAGGTATAGAAGGAAAATTATAGAAGAGGGCCATGACTGAATACTGATTTAAAAGTCTGGGCATCTGAATAATACTTTTGACGGTTCGTTTAATTTAAAATTAGGTTTCATATCGTCCAAACTCCGTTTAAAACCGATTTTAAATGGCAAAATTGTATAGAAATCCTTCACGGACGTCCTGGATTAGCTTGCTCCTCAATGCGACGCCTTATAATGTTACAATCGCTTTACACATTTCCGTCCCATTTGCCGAGATTTACCCTCATACCGCCGCGTAAGATGTTTACACATCAAAAATGTGCAGATATGAAAACCGAAAAAATTAGGAAAATCTATTTATATATAATTAGCCATAACGTTACTGTAATATTTTAACCTGTTCTGATTCTGTTTAGCCCGTTTTGGCTATTTCTAGTCACTTTTGGTTAGTCGTTCAAACAACTTTCCGTTAGTTTCAACTTATGGATGTGTAAACATCTTACGCTGCATTATGAGGGTAAATCTCGGCAAATGGGACGAAAATGTGTAAACCGATTCTAGCCGCTAGGGCGGTATTATATACAATTTGCCATTTAAAATCATTTTAAATGAATTTTAGTTGATAAAAAAGCATATTTTAAATTAAACGAACAGTCAAAATTATTATTTATTTATTATTATATTCGCAGTGTATTTGGATCCATAGCACAGCTTATTTTTAATGGACGGTTGAATTTAAAATGAATTTTAGCTTCAAAATCCACGACAAATTCGTCAGAAGCCGTCCTAAAAAAGTCCGAATTTTCGGGTTTTTATAAAATTTTGTCATTTAAAATCGTTTTTAAACGGATTTTAGGTGATAAAAGAGCATATTATTATTTTAAATTAAACGAACTGTCAAAAGGATTATTCAGATGCCCAGATGTTTAAAACAATATTGAGTCATAGCCCTCTTCTAAAATTTGCAAAATTTGGTTATTGACTTTCCCAAAAAGGTCGGCTCACGATTACTAGGTAAATAAGCTGTGTCCATATATTGATGTTATTCCTGATGGCATTAGATTATCGTGTCGAATTTGTACAGTGAATTAATCCACTCCGAACATGCCAGTCAGTATTATAAAATAATCCTAACTAATATTACAGATGCGAATGTGTTTGTTTGTTTGTTTCTCGAGCTTTCACGCATAAACTGTACCGATCATCATGAAATTTTGTACAGATATTTTCAAGAGTATAGTAAAGAACGTATGACACTTTTAGCTTATACCCGAGGCTTCGTTCGCGTTGATTTTTTATTATTTTAAACTTGGTTATTAAACCTAATTTTTATTCTATGACCAAAAAACGTACAGGCACTGGCCATAGCATGTTAGAAATGCCAGTTCTCGTCCGATCACGAAATTAAGCAACGTCGGGCGGGGTTAGTACTTGGATGGGTGACCGCTCGGGAACACAACGTGCTGCTGTCGTTTTTTTACAACCGATGTCGTTATAGGATATGTTTACACATCAGTGTCTCGACTACTACCAGACTCGCTCAATTTTTTTTTAGTCATTTGAACTGACTCCGATACGTTATAATCAAATTTAATCTTTTTGGTTAGTTTTGGTTAGCTGCAAAAATTCGGTTTGTTTTGGTTAGTTTTAACTTACTTTAAAAATTCAGTTAATTTGGGTAAGCTTTAACTTACTTCAATCTTTTTAATCTATTTCGATATGTTTTAGCCCGTTTTGGTGCTTTTAGTTATTTTTAGATAGTCATTCGATCATCTTTCGGTTACTTCCAGTTAGTTCCAATTTATTTTAGTAATTTGCACCGGTTCTGATACGTTATAAGTAATTTTAATGTTTTTAGTTAGTTTTGGTTAGTCACCAAAATTCGGTTAATTTGGGTCAGTTTTAATTTACTTCAATATTTTAAACCTATTTCGATACGTTTTAGCCCGTTTTGGTGCTTTTCGTTAGTTTTGGATAGTCGTTCAATACACTTTCGGTTAGTTTTAGTTAGTTCCAATTTATTTTAGTCATTAGAACTGATTCGGATACGTTACAATCAATTTAAGTTTAAATAAACAAGCTAACACGATCTCTCACGCGTACGACGTTATGTGTGGCAAATGTAGCATGCACTTTTTCACGATTTGAGGCCCTATTTAGGAAAACAGAAACATTTTCAATATTAAAACAAAACGATAACCTAAACCCGCAAGCGCGACTATGCAACAGATCTCTCACAGGGTACATGCTCGTTTACTGTTGCAACATTGCGACCTCCGCCCGACGATCCTAAAATATCAGTACATTTACGTCCGTCGATCGCGAACCTCTGTTAAAATACAGCTGCTTCAAATGCTCCGCGTAACGCGCGTATACTGGCCACGGCAGCGGTGCACGTTTTGTGCCGGAACGCTATGTCCGCATTTAGAATAAGCGGCATTTTGCGAGCATTTCATACCAGATTTATTGTTAAATATTAAATATTACTTTAAGCCGATCACGTTGGTCTGCTTTCGAACTAGTGACTGACGTCACTGACTATTATTTCCGTCTCAAGGTATAGTGTCCTGCACGGGCCGAATTTTTCAGACACGACCCGACCCGACTCGGGCACGAGAATCAGTCACTATAGCCCGGCAAAAGTATGTACCGGCCCCAGTTTATTAATTGTTAGGCCTGGCCCGCTTATTCATATCGACGGTACGAGATCGCAAATTTTATAGCGCGACTGTAAGGTAAATGTGCAGGCCCTTCATATTTTGGGTTAGTTTTGGTTAGTTCCTGATTGTTGAGCCATGCATATAGTGTTTAAATAATTGAAGATAAAACGTAATGCGGGTATTCTAGCTAACATTTATATTATAGTCGCCTTATGACAAGGTGCGATCCTGTACGCTCCATACGAATATGCGGCCCGGCCCTATCCAATTCTATCTTATAAATAACACGTTTAAGGCTGATTTTTTATATAGGACTGTGTACCGACTGTGCGCGTACCGTGCACCTACCGTGTCGTTTTCACTGTAAATCAGAGAATTGTATGTTCCATATAAGTCGCACTGAAGCCCTAATTTACATTTATACATAAAGAACTGTGCCGCGACCGTGTTGCGTTCGTCCAGTCCTATTGTGAAAATGTAGAAGATTCGCGACGGCCGCAGTATGGTAGGCACACAGTCGGTGCACAGTCCTATTATATGTGGAAATCGGCCTTTAAGCTGTTATATAGCTAAAAAGACACTCATCATAGACTAATGACGAATAGAGATATATTGTCGCAACCATTAAAATGTATTGTATTTTATTGTACGCAATATCGTTATCGTTTATTTTCGGATCGGAATAGATAGCGTTCAAAATTTTACTCATTTAAATATTTTGATATTGATAATAAATTAAAAGAATATAATTTTTTGTGTCCTATATTGTTTTTTACAAAGGTATATTATAGTATTTTACATCGAAATATATAATATAATACAATATATCATGGAATAATTGGCAACCCTGGGAATACAGTTAAACTGTGGCTATACTTTTAGTTAAAAAATATTCTTTGAAGTCATAGGAACTGAAAGATGGCCATCCGCATTTCAGTGACTTAAGCGGGCTCGACCCGGCTCGGTTTTAAAATACAAAAGTTTGGCTCAGCCCAGACCATCCGTCGGGCCGGCCCATGCAGGGCACTGGTAACAAGAACAGTGACCGTTTTACAGTAAAATTTTGTCTAGATAAAGTTATTGCAGTTCACGTCAGCAATTAACTATCTAATGTTAGTTTTCATAGTAATCGTGGTTTTAATTACATCGAAATCAATGAAATTGTAACAGTTCGATTTTGCCAATTTTTAAAATTTTATTTATATGCCGTACCTAAGGAAAAGAATACCGTATTTTGCATGCATTGGTTCATTAGTTCTAAATTTATTCATTGACCTTGCCAACAATTCGCTTGAAAATGCCATCACCTCGGATTCTTAATTTTAAATTTATTAATTTGATTTGCTTGAAAATGCTACTTTCCTAATATGAATTAACTATATTTTAGGTATAGATTAGCGATATATTTGTATTAGCTTTCAGAATCCGTTGTGACTATTTATGTTAGTTGATAAACAATGTACCATATTATTAGGATAACTTGGTTCATGATTTATCATGAACAACCAGCGAATTGACTTATATTTTTCAGAATGTTGTTCGTGAAGCCTGCAAATAATGCTACACTTGACTCGATCCGTACGTTAGTAGGGGTTTTTGTGACCTTCGCGATGGAGTAATAGGAATGTACCGTTTGTTGTGAATGCCAGCTGTCGATTCGAATTGCTAAAGGGTTATCGTTTTGTTAGGGAATATTCTCTACCATTTCGTGAATCCCTTGTTTTCAATGCATTAGTTGTGGCCTCCGCCATCATGTTGCCATCATGACAAGCGAGAGCTCGGTCGCATAATATCTTCGAATTATTCCTTGGATCGAATCACTCGGCATGTTTCCGCCCCTCATTACCCGTGACGCAGCATCGAATCTCGAAGGCCAATTGACGAAAGGAGTGGACGGCCTTTTACTAGTTTGATCGGAACGTAAGAGGAACGTTTGCGAGTGCGGAAACCTCACGTTTCAGTATTGTACTATAATACAACCCTTTTTGATAGGGGATCTATTGTGTTGTTTCTGCTTGTGTTTTAACACGACCGATTTTTCGGGCTGTACATGCTGTACTAGATAAGCATTTTCTCTGGATTTCCTTTTCTATGGCCTGTGAAGCGCGTGACCGCCATGATGCAAAATTTTTTTGTTTCCATTATTTATAGCGGTTTCCACGTTTGTCCCATAAGACCGAGATCGTCGAATCTTTCATAGTCAACCCTCACGTCCAAGTTTGAGGTAAATATCGCTACCGATTTGCCTAAATTAATGAAATTGATTGCTTATCTGTGTTACCTTTTTTGTGCACATAACGACATTTGCTTTTCCCATAGGTTATCTTATCTACTTCATTTTGTCTAACCGAATTTTTATTTTAATGTAACTTTAATTTGGATCCTATGGTGGGATTTATATATTTCTTTGGAAGTGATTCATACCTATCATTGTATATTCAAGTTGTCCGAACCGTAGTATCTCTTTTATTTGCTGATGGGCATTGTAAGTCCATGGTTTTTTTTTGTCTGGGGAAATTTGCCTTATAAAGAAGATGTATTTATACTAAAAAGAGGGAGGGGGTCTGTGATTTTCCTTAAAGTAAAGAGGCTTCATTTAATGCGTACTGGATTATTTCAGGGTTTTTCTGGAGGGCCAGAAGCAGGGCCACAACTTTCCCTGGAGGGTCAGAAGCTGAAGGACCACACCTTTTTTTCCTGGAAAGGCAGAAGCGTCAGTGAAGGGCCTCAACTTCTTCTGGAGGACCAGAAGTCTCCTTGAAGGGCCACCACGTTTTGCGGAGGGCCAGAACCCTCATCGAAGGGCTACAGCCTGGTGGTTCCCTCGCTAGAGGCAATCGAGAGCCGGTCCTGGGCATCTATAAGGGCCGGCACCTCCACCAGAGTTCGACGACGAGATCTGGGTATAAATTTTGTGTCTTATTGTTTCTTAGGTTTATCCAAGTAGTATAATCACTCTTCGTTTTCTTCTATTCATATAAATCAAACATTGAATGCCGAGTTCTGAGGTAGCTCAATGATTTTGATTAATTTAATTTACATTTACTCACTGGTTTATAGGACCAGTTAATCTGAGTGCTTTGAATTGTTTTCTCATTTTAATAAAAGTCAAGCGCTGGCTGGATGATTTCTTTATTTTCATTCATTAGTCGAGTGATATAGCCGCTCTCAATTTTATCTCTTTATCATATGAATCAAATGACCCTCATACTTTCCATAGTTTTAATCTAATTTGGTGCTTTTATTCTCAAGTTCCTTTTTTTGATCTAATTATTGTGTCCGCTCATTGCGGCATATTATCATTGCTGCACTCGAAATTAGTGCAGCTGTAGCGCACGCATACCTAGTTGTAATTAGGTTAGGTAACGTCAAGTGATCACTTTGATAAGTAGTATTTAGTGCATTTAGTGGTAAGGCATATAGAACCGAGTATTTCCAACAGAATTGGTCTCTGTACAATCTTCATATTGTACTCTGTTTATTTATCAATTACTTTAACAATCATTTAACATTCTTTTGTCTTTACTTAGCCACATTTTAATTTAACCTTTTTCTCCAGATAGACTGTTGCTGTGTTTTCAAAAAAAAAAAGAAAGAACTTACTAGCAAATATATTGTTCCTTACATTTTTTAGATTGTGTTTTCTTGGCAGGCTAAGTTATTCTCGTTTTCTAGAAAGTTTGAAATTAAGTACTAAGTACCGGTTAATTTTATGAGCTGACCTAGCCATCCTGTACAACACCAGCAGAGCTTTTTCCGTTTAGCTGGCTAGAACGGGTGGCGCTCAAACGACCCCACGGCAGGGGCCGGGCTTTGTAACGCGACTGTTCGGGGCTAGGTTCATTTTTTTAAACTAATTGGGGGAAAAAATCTTTGAATTCCAATCAGAAAAACGTGTTGCAAAATCATACATGTGTCCAAGAGCATTTCTAATGCCATTGAGAGCTAGTTATTCTAAAACTTAATTTTAAGCAAACTTATGTTCCAAATTGCTCCAAAAAAAACAACTTCGTCATAATTGTTACTCATTCCTCTTCCTTTTTTGGGTGTCGTTTCACCCAAAAACGTGGTTCTACCTCGTTTGTATCTCTTAAAGTGTGATGTACAATTTGTGAAATTTACATGTGACCATTGTCGATTTGTGTTGTTCGTTTATCTTTATGGATATGTCTTTTTCCATTGACAAGTAACACTGATAGACTAAAAATTGTTGCATGGAATACAAGACTGGGTTCGATCCCAGAAGCAGAGCGAGCAACACTTGATAATGCCAGATGCGATTCTGGAAAAACGTCGTAAAAATTAAGAAATTCAAGACGAACGGATTGACACCCGGAATATTATTTATACATTCAACAACTTTTGATGTTACGCTAATAGTTTCAGAAATTTTCCACATAATCTCGAAGGAATTTTTTTTTTTGGTGTGTATTTTAATTGCATGTAAGTATATTAATCTAAAATCGATTGAAGCGAATAATTGTATATACCTACCCACGGCACGCCACTGTCTATTATTAATTTCCACCATCTGAAGTGAAAACTAAATAATATCTCTTCTCACTGAATACTTACAGTTGAAAAGGTTCCCAAGATTAATATCGCATCGAGCAAGAACAACCCCCTCAAGACACTAAATTATACCGCTCGAGAACTTTGCTCATTTTCAAGATTTATAGACATATAGTTATCAAATTCCGATAAAATATATATTATGCCGTCCAGGTGTAGGCTTCAAGTTGGAATCGTTCCAAATTTAGCGGCACCTTCAAGTAACGATGTTTATGTGCGATGTTGGAATTGATATATCGAATTATTTGCACGAAGTGTATAAACCGGGGTTCAGCTCGCTTTTTAATCTTGATTATTTTGCGTAAATTTTTTTATAGTAATCGACATAAATGACTACCCACCTTTAACAACATTTATTTAATTATAATTCAAAAAGGATAAAGAATTAGTACATAGAATATCAGTCAATATTTTCACCTTGTTGCTAACATTACCTAAACACGGGAATAAAATATTTGATAGTATGGCTGTTTGCGATAAAGCAGAACTTTTATCATTTTATGTTTACTAAAGTTAGAGGACAAAATAAAATCGAATATTCAACTTTTTAAATACTCTATATCTCAAAAAGTAGTAAGTAATAGCAAAGTATATGTAAACTAGTAACTTCATTCAGCGGTAAATCATTTGATGTAATTCAGCCACATTCTTTTATATCAAGTGACAACTGGAGATGACCGATGCGCTGCGTAAGTGTCCGATTGATTCGCGTGGCTTTCTCTAGTCAGAGATGTATTCAGGAGATTGTATGGACTCGTACCGAAAGACCTACTGAATGCCGGCCGGGTGAAAAATCAAGTGAAACTGAGCAAAGTTGTAAAAATATTTTCATAGAAGGAAATTGAAAAAAAAATTGCTATACGGGGTGTCATTTTTAGGTGATACCACTGTTGCTATCTCAGAATCTAACAAGAATTTAAAAACACTGCAAATCGATCTTGAAAAGGCATCAATAATGGCAACTTTCTAATTTAATCAACTTTGTAGCTTTGACCGTTTCAAAGATAGCAAAAATAGTGGATTACCTAAAATATATTTAAAAATATATAATAATATAATACTTCGGAATCTCATTTTTACTACACTTCTTTGGTTTCATGAAAGTGATTTTTCAAGGCCACGTTATAACATGATTTATGTTTTCGTCTCGCGTTACGGCATTTTTGTATCGTTGATTGGACGACTAACCAAAACTAACCAAATCTATCAAAATTGATTGTACCGTATCGGCACCGGCACCGGTTCAAATGACTACAATAAGCTGAGACTAAGTGAAACTAACCAAAACTTGATTCGACGATTAACCAAAACTAACAAAATCTATTAAAATTGATTATAACGTATCGTAACGATTTCGAATTACTAAAATAAGTTGATACTAACTGAAACTAACGGAGAGTTGATTGGAGGACTAACCCAAACTGACCATATCTATTCAAATTGATTATAACGTATCGGAACAGATTCAAATAATTAAAATAAGTTGAGACTAAATGAAACTAACCCAAAGTTGTTGACGAATAAACCAAACTAACCAAATCTATTAAAATTGATATTTATGTATTCTGAAAAGCTTGAAATGACTAAAATAAGTTGAGAATAAGT
>JAEQML010063265.1:0-23311 GCA_016904865.1 Pissodes strobi | reverse complement strand
TCATGAAATCGCTCCCTTGAAAGGACCGTAAGGGGCATTCCCCACTAATGTGCCTGATTGTCTGGTTTGGAGCTCCGCAATCACATCCCGGAGATTCTACAGCACCCCATCTGTAGAGTGAATCTGCGCATCGGCCATGTCCAGTGCGGGCTCTGTTTAGTTTGGCCCACAGTTTCCTATCGAGTTCTGTGCCAGCAGTGTCGAAGCTGTATCTTTCAAACCACTCTCGCTCTTCGGGATTTACAATGGATCGAGAGTGGTGGTCCCATAGGTTGCCTATTTCTACAAACCAGCGCGATGGATGTCCGCAGCGTATCCCCTGAAGCTCCCCATGTTTTTCCACACAGCTTTTGGATGATATTATTGCGTGTTTTTATTTTAGCAGCGGTATCCTCAAGGTGTTTCCTATATGAAAGCGTGCGGTCGAGGGTGACGCCAAGGTATCAGTATCAGTATGGAAGGGGTGGCCCCTAGCGGGCCTTGCACGTAGGCCACCAATTGGACCCGTTGTGCTCCCAGCCCGCATTAGAGAACCTCCAGGATGCCGGTCCTCCTTAAGAAAGCCCGCATCTCCTTCAGACTAACACGACGCCGACGCACTGAATCTGGCTCGATCGACGTCATGCCAAAGATTCTGAATCTTGCCCACGTAAAGGCGGGGCATTCCGTAAGTAGATGGTATGGGGTCTCGTCGTCCTCCATGCACCATCTACACACCGCCTCCTCTGCAATTCTCAGCAGGCTCACGTGCCGTCTAAGCCTACAGTGCCCTGTGTAGAATCCTACCATGGCCCTGCACTCCTTCCTAGGTAGACACAACAGCCCCTTGGCGAGAGTCTTCACAGGCCCATATATCATGAGCCTCGTCTGTCCCATCCCCGGAGCCGTCCGCTATACCTCCTCCGCCCGACCCTCCATCCAGGCCTCCAAAGCTCCTTCGCGGACACACTGGGCTATCCCCACACAGGGGTCAGGCCCCAACTATCCGCATGCGGAGCCTTCTCTCGCTAAGGCATCGGCAGTCTCGTTTCCCGGTACACCCGAGTGTCCCGGTACCAAGACCAGCGTAACCTTTTTTCGCTTTGCAAGTTCAATCAGCCAGCTTCTACACTCCCTTACAAACAGAGAGCCCGTACGGACCGACTTCAGCGCCATGAGTGCGGCCTTGCTGTCGGAGCAGAAGAAAATCCTCCTGCCACCGACATTGAGCCTTAACGACTCCCAGATTCCCATCATGATCGCAAAAATTTCGGCGTGGAAAACGGTAGTGTACTCGCCAAGTGAGGCGTATAATTCCCGCCCCAGAGCCTCACAGTACGCACCTGCTCCGGACAGTGTCCCCATTCTGGACCCGTCTGTGAACCAGACTAGCCCATCCCAGGTTCCCATCCTTTCCTCCGTCCAATCCTCCTTTGTAGGGAAGAGGAAGTTTAGCCCCTCGGGAAAGCCTATCTCAGGAATCATCGCGTCACCTGGCATACCCAGGATATTTAGGTCCCCAGACAGGCCTCGCCATAGACCACAATGGCCCCAGCAGGAGCCGTTGTCCCTCCACATCCCCACGTCAGCCAATCTCATGGCCGCTCTGGCTGCCTCGTGCCTCACCCGGTCCGTCAACGGGGGCAACCACACCAGCACCTCCAGGGCCCTTGTGGGTGCCGTCCTCATAGCCCCGGTGATGCAGAGGCATGCAAGTCGCTGTAATTTGTCCAGCACTAGTCTGGACGCCATTTTCATGGATCCTGGCCACCAAACAACCGATCCGTGCATGAGCATCGGAGCGATCATCGTCCTGTATATCCATAGCATAGTTTTCGGCCCAAGTCCCCAGGTCCGCCAAGGTATTTCGGGTGCTTATTGTGACGAAGAGTGTTTCCATCAAATTGCACGTTGAGATCCCTGCTAGCCTGGTTATTGTTCAGATGGAATGCACGTACCTCAGTTTTCCTTTCACTGGGTTTAAGTCACCACTTTTTAAAGTAAGAGCTCAGAGCGGCTAGATCTTCTGTGAGAATTGTCTCCGCCTGTCCAAGATCTTTAGCTATGTAGACGAGAGCGTAGTAATTTTTTTTCGACCAGATTTCGGGGAGGTCGGAGATGTACAGGTTGAACAATAGCGGAGCCAGGCCCGAGCCCTGTGGTAGGCTATTATTCAATTTTTTTCTTTCTGCTTATATTATCTCCCAGGTAAGTGCGGAAGTGCCTGTTTTAATGTTATTGAGAAGAGCTGTCGTTTTAAGGCTGCGATTTTTTTTTAGTAATTTGTAAATCATCCCCTCTCTCCAGATCGTATCCTACGCAGCGCCCAGATCCACAAACACGGCAAATGTTTTAAGTCTTTCTTGGAAACCAGCCTCTATGTTTCAGGGCCTCATCCAGTTCGGATAATGTAAAGGGTGCAGAGAAATTTGAATCATTTGGGCATCGAGCTCTTAGAGATGTAAGCTCTCGTTTTATTTTGGTAGTGTGTTGTTTCTCACGGGCTGCTCTAGAAGTTTCCACTATATGATTGGAGATTTTGTTAGCTGAAATACCAGGCCTCTGACTAGATTTGCTGGAGGCCCCACCAAGCTTAACTAGCATGCCCCATGCTCTTGTGCTTGAAAGTTTGAAGTTTATGTTCTCAACCATCTCCGTCCAGCGCGCATTTCTAGCAGCATCAAGACTGTAAAGGAGGTCGTCCGCAATATCGCTATCACCACTGCTGCTGTATTCATCATATAGTTATTCGCAGTGTTCATATCATCCTGGTATATATTCCCTTCCATTTCCACGAGGAATATGTTTCTTAGGAGCAGCTAGAACTGCACCTACAAATCGGTGGTAATACTTAGGCTCTGATGGAATAAAGCAAATGTATTTATCTAGGTGATCGGCAAAACCCTAACAGTCAGCCTGGCGGAAGTTCCATCTGGGTCGAGGAACAGACCTCACTATTGGGACGGAAATCCTATGTGCAGTACAACAGGTTTGGGTTGGATGTGTGGAAAATGAGGTAAAGCTTTTCTGGACACAGGTATTGTGTGGTCTGCGCCATCCCGAGATGCAAACCAAAGGTCTGGATTATAATCTCTCCGCGAAGCAGCCGATCTGGAGGTTCCCAAATCCTTGGCATCAAACACCAAGTATATATTATTAATATCAGCCCATTCACTGAGCTCAACACCACATTTAGCGTCGCGTGAATTTTCCATTGACTATTGAAGTCTCCAACATATATTGATGGGTGAGCAGTAGTTGGCAGAACATCCAATGGCCACATCGCATTGGGTGGTTTATAGTTGGTAGTTGGTAGGTATCCTGAATCGACACATTTTTATTTTCATTAGCTATTTGCTGTATGTATAGTAGAGGAATAAAATTGTAAACCTCTGGTAAAATAAATAATTATATTATAATTACATTAAAAGACAGAAAGAAAAAAATAAATGTACTTTGGAGGTTTATTGCTTAGATCAAAAAAAGGACCGATTCGCTTTCCGGTCAAGGCTGGCAGAGGTATTTTCTGATTAAAAACTAGTCAGAAAGTAGATACAGGGTTTATGATCACTTGAAGGAAAGAGAATTTTAGAAGAAGATTATAAGTTTTACTTTGAGTTTGCTACTTTTTATTGAATATTTCCTTTTGTTACACTTTATATTCCATACTTGTTACTATTCGAATTTAAATTCTTTTTGTATACAAGTAAATCTAACATAGCATTTCTTAAAAAACTACCTGTTTATCGAAGAAACAGAATTAACAATAATTTATCCACTTAAACAGGGCAACTTCAAATCACAATAAAATTAAAATAAGCGATAAGGGAATGCTTCAAAACTTAAAACTATAAGCTATTTTAAGGTTAGAATTTTTAAAATTCATAGAAACACCTATTATCAGCATTTTGTTGTCGATTTGTTACTAAGCAAAGCAAGTACCTGCCTCTAGATTCCGAGGTAAGTTTGCTCATTTCAATTTAGAGAAAAGAAAACGCAGTTTTTAGTTTGTAAACGAGTAACAAGTACCGCACTATCATAAACACTGCTGGTGCTAAACTATAACAACTGCAAATGACAACTGATTGCACAGAACTATTATAACCGAGGACAGTGCAAGATCGCGTAATAAGTGAGTGGTTACTTTATTGTACTGTCAAAATATTTTACTGCCATAACGTAACTAATGTCATCTAGCGGTCAAATAATGAAGTAACAGTTGTTTCACTATTGCAATGTATAAAATGAACAATGCTAATTCGTGTACCGGGTTTAGCTAAAAAGCGATATTTTTTAGTTGTTCCTTTACTGTATTGTAGTATCGATCAGTAAAACAATCAAAGCCACGACCCTGTGGACAGCAGCAATGATTAGAATGGAATATGTGAGTACTGACAGTCCGCTTGACTATTTATATAATAAAATCTGCTGACCATTGCAACTTTAAGGTTAATAATTGTCTGCGTTCTTCGCTCACGTTGTTTATAATTTCTCTTAAATATTTACATATTATTTTCCAAGTTCAAGTTCAAACTTGGGTCAGCATGATAATTAATTAATAGTTTGAATGTTTTTAGCAGTTCGCATTATCATAATAAAATTTAAAAGCAAGACGCCTCGAAGGAAATTTTCAAAAATATAAATATTGATTTTTTTTTATGGCAGTGGCACACACACTAAAGGGAGACCCTATGGCGCCCGACGAGCTGTGTATGTGCGAAGATGTTGATTGACACGGCTCTTGAATATTTGTTAGTTGTAATTAGTGGGAAACAGATGTCCTGGGAGTGAGTTCCAGAGTGATGCAGTGCGCCAGACAAAGGAGTTCTTGTAAAGCGATGTTCTAGGTGTTTCCAGTTGTACGACGAACTGGTGCGCTCTTGTCGTCTGTCGTGACTGTCTGACAGGAGCTGCCAGGGGCGGGATGAGGCGGACCAAATCCTGGGAACATCTGCCGAGAAAGTATTTGTAAAACAGAGATATCTCGGCTACATGTCTGCGGTGTTCCAGACTATCTAGATTCCGGGTCAACTCCGGGTCGCCGACGAGACGCACAGCTCTCTTCTGAATGGAATCCAGCAGCTTTAGGGTGTGTTTTGGTGCGGCACCCGAAATAGGTGAGCAATATTCTAAGCACGGTCTTATTTGCGCTTTGTAGAGCAAGAGCAACTGCTGCGGTGTATAAAGTTTTTTGTTGCGAAATAGTGCACCAAGCTTCTGGGAGGCTGATTTTGAGATATTAGCAACTTGGTCATGCCAGAACATATTGCTGTTGACCGAGATACCCAGCAGTCCGATTGACGAGGATGAAGGAATGGTCGACCCTGCCATAATGATGTCAGGGCCC
This sequence comes from Pissodes strobi, assembly GCA_016904865.1. Lineage (NCBI taxonomy): Eukaryota > Metazoa > Arthropoda > Insecta > Coleoptera > Curculionidae > Pissodes > Pissodes strobi. The sequence continues at coordinate 17,985 of JAEQML010063265.1, read as the reverse complement.
GCCGTATTGGCCCTCTTAGTAAACGTGGCTGCTTGGGTCTCCGCTGCATTGAACTGAACCAAATTTCGGTCGCCCCAAGTTTAAACTTTCTCCAAGTCTTGATTAATTGCTGTAATCTGCTCCTGTCTGCGGTGATGAGTCTCAGTCGCTGGTAAGGGTTTTTCTGATCTAAAGTGGGAGACAAGGGTACTGTCATCTGCAAAACTGTAAACAGAATTATTTGTTTCGATCAGCAGGTCATTAATATAGATGAGGAACAGAGTTGGTGAAAGTATTGCACCCTGAGGCACGCCCGCGTTGATGGTGAATGTGTCCGAGATGTGTCCATCGACTGCAACGTGCAGAGATCGGCTCTTAAGGAAACTGGCAAGCCAGCTGCAGAGAGAGGCTGGCAGTCCGAAGGACGGTAGTTTGTTGAGCAGTCCGTCATGCCAAACTCTGTCGAATGCCTTTGAAATATCCAACACAATCGCTCGAGACTCTCCGTAGTTCTCAATTGCCCTATTCCATATATGAGTGACATAGGCCAATATATCTCCTGTCGATCTCTCTTTGCGAAAGCCGTATTGATTATCGCTGATTCTTTTGTTATTCTCGAGGTACTTGAGTAGTTGCTGATTGACTACACGTTCCATGACTTTGGAGATTATTGGAAGCAAGGCAATTGGACGATAGTTTGAGGGCGTGGTTTTCTTGCCTTTCTTTGGAACAGGTTGCACTCGAGCAACTTTCCGAGACGATGGGTAAATCCCTTTTCCGTAAGACAGAGAAAAAAGCCTGGAAAAAACGGGTGTTAGTTCGTTGGCGCAGTTCTTCAACACGATGGCAGGTATTCCGTCCGGTCCTGATGCCTTTTGCGGGAAGGATTTTACGAATATCACGGTGATGAAATTTGACTTCTGCCATGGTAGTGTTGATGTTCGATATGATGGGGAGAGTCTTGCCTTGGGGGACGTCTAAGGTAGAGTGCGAAGAAAACATTTAGGTGAGCATGTTTGCTTTTTCCTTGGCTGTAGTCGCCGTGATGCCACGTTCGTCAGGTGGGAGAGACGTTTCTGTAAAGTTGTTACTTACTGCCTTTGCTACCGACCAGAAATTCTTGGAGCCACTGGGGCATTGCAAAAGTTTATTCCTGATCCTTTGATTGTGTTTGTCGTTAGTTTCGTCGATAACACGCTTGCATTCGTTTCTCGCTTCGACAAAACAATTGCGACCTTCAGCGGTCTGATTTTGCTGCCAGTACTTGTAGGCTTGCTGCTTCCTACCCACAGCTCCTTCGCATCTTCTATCGAACCAGGGCTTTCCTTTTGATGGTAACTTGATGGAATTTGAGATATATACTTCCATTCCTGAGGAGATTACTTGCGTGATCTTTTCGCAGCAGACTGACGGGTCGTCAGCGCCAAAGCAGACGTCGAGACAAGGCAAATCTAGGTAGAATTGTAATGCCAGATGTTGCGAGGCAATGGTGGATCCTTCTGTATGAGTGGCAATTCACAAACCGTTGTAATAAGTTTGTGGTCGGAAGTACCTAATGGTGGACCAACTGCAACTGTGTACTGGTCAGGATTGGTGGTTAGAAAAAGATCCAGGAGGGCGGCGAATTCGCCCCTCTCTGAGATTCGAGTTGGTTCGTCTACAATTTGAGTAAGCCCGTAGCTGATGGCGAATGCTTCAGCCTCTCTACCTTCGTTGTCGGTCTTGTTGTGATGTTTGAGCCAGTTGGTGTTGTGGGCATTGAAGTCTCCCAGAACGATTATTTCTGAACAGGGGTGATCAACCTGTATTGAGTCAAAAGTGGTAGCTAGTGTTGAAAAAAAGCTTTGGTAGGCTCTAACGCTCGGAGGGCGATAGAGACAACATATAAACTTGGTTAATCCCTTGGCGGTGAACTTGAGCCACATGACGTCAAGCTTGTTCGGTTCGAGTGTTTCCTCGCGGTGACATGAAAGGTTACTTCGGACAAAAAGGCATATTCCGAACTTATGTCTAAATCGGGTATGTAAGTCGTAACCAGGGTAAGGCTAGTTCACTGTTGTTGTTGTAGAACATACTTGTGTTTCTGTAAGGGATAGTATGTGTGGTCTATTTGCTTGTAGATGTTGGTGTACCGAATTTATGTTTGTATTTAGGCCTCTTATGTCGCAGAAATCAATTCTAAATTGGTTCGGTATCTTTGCTGTCTGTGAAATGCGGAATGAAGGGCTCCCAGCGCCACCCAGCACCCGGAGATCCGAATGGCCGGGGAGTTTACCTCCGGAATATTTTGATCCTGGAAGCACCATCATATCCATATTATTATATTCCTACTGTGGAACCCGGAACCACCAGCGCGGAAACGGAACGTGATTTGGGAAAATCACTTTGCGCCTCCCAGTTCTGGTGGGGTGTCTTTCACCGGACGATGCGAGTAGGCGTATGCATCTACCACCTAGGGCAGCTTCCACTGGATGCATTGGCCTCAGACTCTTTCCTTTGGTGATACCTAGTCTGACAGGGGTAAAAATAGGGTTTGCTGGGTCACCTTCTAGTGATCAGCTCCAGACTTTGTACTTTGGTGTGCTCCAGCCTGGAGGAGGACGATGGGATTTGATGGGCCACATCCCGTGGCAACTCGAAATGGCGGGGGCGTCACTCCCCGTAATCAAACTGCTCTCACCAGTTTGCCGTCCCTGCCAGCTGCATAATGCAGAATAATGTAAAAAATGGCGTCTTTATTAGCATTATATCTGCTAATTTTTTTTTTTAAACTAGCAACTAGGCAGGTGTCTTAGATGTAATAAAAAATTTACAGGAAACTAATATAAAGTTCGGTCCATGCCATATTTGCTCTTTTCTTCTATAACAGCAAAACATAGATTATATTATTTTTTGTAGTAGTAATCAGTAATCACCGTTTTTTCGAGAAAAATGCATTCAAGAGAAGTTTGCGCTTAACCATTGCTACTTGAAAAGTAATCGCAGGGCTGGTCTTGTTCTTAGGGCATACCGACAAAAATATGCCGAAAACAGAATCCCAGATCGAAGAATCGTTCAGAAAATTGAAAGAGGTTTGGAATAGCATGATGTTTTAATAAACGACAACAGAAACAAGCCAACATTTATTTTCGCCGAAAAGGAACAAATTATTATTTGTTTGTATTTTGAACGGAATTCCGAAGATGGTAGGCGTGATGCAAAGGGCGATTTAGGCGCCCTTAAGTCTATTGTTCATTTTTCGCTAAAACCAAAGAAGTGGTAGCTACGCAATAGATAAATTACTCTTATGCGAAGACGTGAACCGTGAGAGGCGCTGCTTCGTTGTAAGTGTGAATTTACAGTATATTTTAAATTAGGACTGCTCATTTGGAAGACCGCGAGGTATAGTGACACTATAAAGAAGCTACAACACTAATATTACTGACCACTGACTGGTTGCATATTTCAATTCATTTGGCAATTTAAATCGGATATTTCCTAGCACTAGTTTATCCCAACTAGCTCTGGATAACGTGGTTACTGGAATAAAAATAAACGGCAGACCTATCAACAACATTCGATGCGCAGATGATAATCTAGAAGATCTCGAGGACATACTAGATACAGTGGCCGAAATAGGCGAAGAGTTTAAACTGAGCAATGACATCACAAATACTAAAATGATGATTATCGGTAGGCAAGAATATAATAACATCAACCATACAATCAACGGTGAAGCAATTGAAAGCGTATCCAAATCTAAATACCTGAGAGCTATACCCTCAATGAGAAGTGGAATTGTGGTGAGGAGGTAAAAGGCGAATCGGAATTGCAAGGACCACGTTATGCTTCTCCATAGAACACTACCAGTTGACCTTCGATTGCGAGTGATCAGGTGCTATGTGTGGCCCATCTTCTTGTACGGTGTAGAGACATGGTCGCTCAAAGTCAGAACACTGAACCGAATAGAAGCATTTGAAATGTGACACTACAAAGAATGCTTCGGATCTCCTGGATAAAGCATATGTCAAATGACGATGTTTTAGTGAGAGCTGGGGTAGAGAGAGAATTGCTGAGTATCGTGAAACAACGAAAATCGTTTTATTCGGGCCGCATACTTAGGGGTGACCGATATTCTATCCCAAAACTCATTATCCAGAGCAAAATTGAAGAAAGATGTTAGCCGGGACGTAAAGAGCATTCCTGGCTCCGTAATATCAGAGATGGGCGCGGGATACCAGATGCGGGGCCTATACTTCGACATACTGAGAGCAACATACTTATCATTCAGTAATGGATAAGGGTGTCCTCCGTGCAGAGCATGCACAAGGAAAGAGAAGAAGAAGAAGAAGTTTGTCCTAAAAACTATCAGGCAATACTAGTACGTCCTAGAAAAAAAGCAAAGTTCCTGACAACCATAGGAACTTTCAGCACGTCCTACGCCAAACTAGAATGACATGAAATCGGATATTTCCTGTAACATATCAAAATCAAATATATCCAGATTAAGAAAGGGGGAAACATCTTAAAAATCACCGAGTTGTAAAAGACAACTGGCATTGCAGAAACGCAGGCAGGGCAAAACAATTTCTTAAATAAACCTGTAGACAATTTTACAACCATATTTAAACCGTAAGAGTGAAATCTTTTTGCAGCCAGTTAAAATATTTGTTGCCATAATTTTAATGAGCTCTATAAAAGAAGTTATTCGAGGAAGGTCATCTTTTTTAAATTTAAAGGGACTTAAAATGTTTTTATCTAGAAGGAGTTTAGCTAATCGTAAAACGCAAGTGGCTATAAAATTTAATTATTACGTATTAAGAGGATAAAATTAAGTTTTTAACTTAATTTGGCTCGTTGAGTTCTTATCGGGCCTCAAGACATCTCGGGAATTGCTATTAATATATGAAATGAGGCGGGGGGTCGTGGGGGAGGACGGCCTAGCATGAGACCTCTTGTCCTGCAAATTTTTTAAATAAGCTCACCCATGAAGTGGAATCTAATGTGTTCAAAACCTTAGGTTTATTATACATTTTACCGAGTGATCGTTAATATATCATACCAAGACTTTTCTGCTGTTTTTAATAATAGTTTTTAAAGTTATTTTGAAGACCAAAATAAACTTTTTATTGTGGCTATAAAGGGTGTACTCGAAAAACGGAGCTACATATTTAATGCAAATTACCCTCTATAACGACAGATTTCCTTAATTTTTAATATGTTATGTCATTCATGAGACTTTAAAAAATATTGTAAATAACACTTTTTACTAATTCGTTTTATTTCGCCAATATTTTTAACTCAGACCTTAAACTTCTGCCAGTACAGTCCTCATAATTGCATAACTTCATGACCCCCTCTGCCGCCGCGGGCCACTCGCCTTGTAGGGTTACCACGTCCTCGCCTATTCCAAAGTTACATCGCCTATTAAATCTGCTCGTCACATTCGGCCATCCTGCGAACAATGAATGCCCTCATTAATTTAAGTCGCCAGTAATTCCACAAGATCTTATCGATCTGTGAATTCGCCATAACACCAAGTCACCTACCTTAAAGGTTTTACCTGTGGTTGCAACCATACGCCTTTTATCGAATATCACGTTTGTCAGGGTTTCACTCGCGTTTTCAACCAAACGCCTTTCTCAATTTGAGAATAGCCTCCTCGTCGCCATCGGCAGTGTATGATTCTGGACTTCCCCGCCCCTTCATATATATTCACAATATACATAAGGCACCTATCGTCTCAACTAGTAATTAAGAGTTATCCGTCTAATAGTAGCTATTAAACCTTGTGCGCTTTTACCATGGTAGACGACTCGCAGTTTTACATCAATAAACCTTACTGATTTAGATCATTAAATACCGTTATGTAAAATTGCTATAACTGGATAGTCAATAAATTAGTACGACAATGTTGATTATTAAAGACAATGTAAATCAAATTGTAAGAATAAGAAATGCAATATAACAAAATCCTATGAGCATTAATAGATTCACACTCGTAAATACAGCATTTAATTAGATTTGCATTGGTAAGCAGTGCTTACACTGAAGCAGTTCCGAATATAGTTATATCAATACCATGCAGAAAACTAAAACACGCGATATGATACAACGCTGGAAAATACTAATAACACACAATCTAATACACGCTGGAACATATCAATAACACGCTATGTAATACAAACTGGAAAACATCAATAACACGCTATCTATTACACGCTGGAAAATATCAATAACACGCCATCAATATTATATCACAAATATAACCTAAACTTATCTTTACTGGTCTTAGCCGATATCACCTACGGCCTTCTGCACGTGGACTACTGCTAAGCACCTTGGGACCCATAAACTCTCAGTGGCAATTGAGGTAATGTCCATGCCTCTATGGCTGCAGTCGGTACCAATGAAACACAACCAACTGTATTGACTGGTAGCTACTTGGTTAGCTACTTAAACTCTGTCCAAGCAAAGCTTGCTCCAAACCAAAAATAGCTCCAGATATAAAAACAGTTTGCTCCATATACACAACTCCAAGCAAAACAGCTCCAGCCAAAACGTAGCTCCCATAAAAAACCTGAAAGAGAACAAGCGCTAAGTATGCATTCTCTTACTGCAATTTCAGGCAGCTCCTCTTTCAGAATACTCTCCACTCAAAGAGTATTCAAAAATAATAATGAGAGTATTTAAAAATAATAATGAGAGTCGTCTTGCCAAAATGAGAAGGTCATAATAAAACCAATATAATATCAACCTACAGGTGATAGACATAAAATACTAAGAAAAAGTGACCAATAATATAACCACTGTTTGCTCTTTTAAGAGTTTAGACCCCCAGGCAAGAACAAAGCTTGTCCATTTTTGTCATTAATATTAAATCTAAATTTACTAAGCTTATGTAGGACTTTACAAGTAGTTCTTATAAGCAAGAATTCATAGTAAAAAAGAGATTTATTAAATATTATTTACAACTTTATACAACATTATACCCCATTATACACTACGGGTGCCCATAAGAAAAAGAATCAGCTATGAGTGCTCAACTGCAACATCATACCGAAGACGGTATCATGAACTATTATTCAATACACTAGTTTTCCCCAGAATATTACTTCTTGCAAAAATAACGAGTATAATTAGTTATGCTGTGCCTGTTTCAGGCCCAAGTTATCTTTTGTTTGACGATATTTTTTTTTTATTTTTATTTATTTATTTATTTATTTAGTACTTACATGCACACCACAGAGCAAAGTTCCAAATGGTACCAAAAGAGTTAAAAACAATTAATCGTAGGACATTATATAAAACATTTGCAACACTTAACATTCAATACATATTCGATAATAAAACGTATAAGAAGAATAAAAAAAAAGTTCAAGACACAATACGCTTCAGTGAGTTGAGACTTATGTTAAAAATATCTAGGTGGTTAAACTTGTCGTTGTACATTGTAACCATTCGATCCAAAAATGCTCTTTGTCCGTAGTTGGTTCGGTGATAATGTTGGTGGAACAGTTGTTGGTTTCTTAAAGTTCTCGCTGGTATCTTGAGGTATAGGAGTCTCAGTAAATTGGCACAATCAATCTTCCCGTTGATCAGTTTATGAAGAAAAAACAGAAGATGGTTCTCTCGTCTAGCTTGCAGTGATTTAAGACCGCAGAGCAGGAGTCTAGTGTCATAGGACAAATCGCGATAGGGGAAACGATGTTTATACAATAAATACTTAACAAATTTATTCTGCACCCTTTCGAGCCTAGATATGTGACACTGGTAGTGCGGAGACCAAATGGCGCTGCAGTATTCAAGTATACTGCGCACTAGAGAGTTGTAAAGTGTCGTAATTGCCCTGGTGTCCGTCATCCGTGCAGTGTTCCTCTTTATAAATCCAAGCAGCCGCAAGCCTCTCGAAACTATTTGATCCACATGTAAAGTGAATGACAGATCTTTGTCAAACAACACCCCTAGATCATTAAACACAGTTACCAATTCCAGAGTCTCGCTATCGATGGTGTAATTGTGGTCAATTTGATTCATCCCCTTGTAAAAGCTCATTTTTTTTACATTTCTTGACATTTAGATTTAGGAAGTTTTTCTTGCACCATAAAACCAGGCGCTCCAGATCTTGTTGGAGTCCGGTGGACGATGTTTCCGCAATATTATAAAATTTTAGGTCATCGGCGTACATAAGAAAGTCCGATTCTTCAAAACATGACGAGATGTCGTTAACAAATAGGGAAAACAGAACTGGACCAATGTGGGACCCCTGAGGCACACCCGACAACACCTGGATCTCCTTAGATGTAGCCCCGCCCATGAGTACACGCCGACGATCCGACAGGTAGCTTGCAACCCAGTTCAAGTAGTAAGAGCCAATTCCAATCTTTGAGAGCTTTATGAGAAGCAGCTCATGGCAAACACTATCGAACGCCTTAGATATGTCCGTGTATATAACATCGACTTGCTTTCCCATCTCCAGACTAGTAACTAGGAAATTTTGATACACCGCCAGGTTGGAATTTGCTGAACGCCCCTGGAAAAACCGTGCTGATTTTCGGTTATATAGTTTTTGTAGGTACGGAAGATCTCATCTGTCAGAATTGATTCCAAAATCTTCGGCAACGTGCATAGCATTGATACACCTCTGTAATTACCGATTTCGGTCCTATCGCCGGACTTGTAAATGGAAAAAAGGGTGGAATGCTTCCAGAAAGTTGGGAAAACTCCTTTGTTGAATGTTTTTTGGAAGATGGTGCAGATTGGTGCAGCAAGCCACTGCGAACAACGATTTAAAAAGATAGGTGGAATTCCATCTGGGCCGGCGTTTTTACTGCAGTCAAGCTCCTTGAGCTTCGATGTAACTTCGACTATGGTGAATTGATGCTGGAGTAGCGTGCTGCCCTGCACAATACTCTCGTGTATTTCAGGATCCACAGTAATCCCGGTGTGATCGGAATAACTTGATTGGAAGTGAGCAGCGAAGGCATTTGCTATTTCTTGAGGACTTTCGAGGAAATTGCCATCGTTTTGCATTCTTTTGGGTATGCCAGAATCCTTTTTCAATGAGTTTATAAAACCCCAGAAGTGTTTTATATTTTCCGGAATCATATGTTCCGCGGATGCGATGTGCGAGGCATAACAAAGCTCAATGTGAAACTTGGCTTCCCGGCGAACACTTGAGTATATCTGATAGCTCTTGTATCTTCGATATAGTTTATTCTTATGAGCTATCATCTTTTTTAAAGCAGGAGAGTACCATTTTGGGAATTTGCCACTCGTTACTATTTTGGTTGGAACGTGTGTGTCGATCGCTTCTTGCAGAATGTCGTAGAATTGTCGCACCAGAAGGTCTGTATCCTCCTGGCTATCAAGGAATGACCAGTCGGCGTTGTTCAGGAAGAGATTTACTTTTCGGTAATCAGCCATTGGAAACTGGTGCAAAGTGATGTTAATCTTATTGTCTATAAACTGTAACGTGTGGCTATCAAAGAGGAATTCTAGAGAGGGATGGTGTTCGTCACATTGTACTAGTGAAAATTCGCTTTTGGTTATTTTCGAGTATCTTATATCGCTGACAAATACTAAGTCCAATATTCTACCCAGTGCATTCGAAATATTGTTGCGTTGCTGGAGCTCCAAGAAGTACATACAGTCGATCACAGCTTCCTCTATGGGATTACGGATACCCGTTGGAGTCAAATAGCCTTCTTCTTCGAGCCATCACACGCCAGGCAGGTTGAAGTCGCCGAAGATGAAAACATTGGCGTTGTTATATTTGCTGGCTACGCTTTCACAGCTGTTTGTAAAGTGACTATAAGCGTCGAGGGCTGATCCAGGAGGGAAGTAAACACAGCAAAGAATTTCCTTGCTGCTACCAAAGTTTGTTTCTACCCAAACGCTCTCATAGTCAAGGCTCTTGAAAGCGGAAACTGTTCTCGAGTGGTACTCCGACTTGATGGCGATAAGGACGCCACCGCCTCGGCTGCAGTCCAGTTGGTCATAGTCGCGATCGTAGCGAAACACTGAGTAATTTTCAGTGAAAAACTCTGATGAAAAGTGATCCCGGGAGAGCCACGTCTCCGTAAACATGATGCAATCATAATCGCTGTTACCAACGGACATCATAAATTGCGGTGCTTTAGTGCGCATTCCCCGAACATTCTGATAGTAAATCGAGTTAAGGTTTTTGTTATGGACTCTGTAACTTGGGTGTGACGACGTTAATTCCAATATCGGAGGCTGATCTGATTCAGATTCGTTGAATAAATTTAAAAATTTGTCTCGTGGTTTACTGATGCGTTGACGTGTCTCCGCTGCCTAGGTCTGGTGGAGCTCAGTGGAGCTATAACTTCATTCCATAAAACCGGGTAATTTTAAGCTTCCCGTTTGGGGTTGGTGTGCAGAACGAATTTTTTTCCTCTTCAGTTGTGAAATTGTCCATACTCAGAAATACTGAGTCGTTCGTGTCATTGTGGACGTGCTTGTGAATGTTCGAGTTAAGTTCGTAGATAAAGTTGTTGAGGACTGGTCTCTTTGAGGCATATGCAGGACCTATTATGATTAAATTAGATACATTGGAGATATCCATCAGTTTTGACCAGATGCGGGGGTCAATCACTCTTCCGAGAGAAGCATCCTTAATTCCGGTACAAAGCAAGATATAGTCTTCCTTCGTAAGTTTCAGAAGCAAGTCAGAATATTTATTTATTATGTCTTCAACAGTGACATTTCGCGCGTACTGGCAGTTGATGTCACAACTACTGTTGGAGTTGCTCTTAAGCAACATGCTTAAGCCTCTTGTGTGGAATTCTTCGCCGATTATGAGCAGTTGGCGCCTCCTAAGATTCTGATCATTGGTGGCACTGTTTTTCAGGTTTGGTTGGTTGTTTTCGCGGACGGCAGGGTGTGTGGGTTGATGAGAATCTGAGTCAGTTTGAGATTCAGCATGCGCGGCATATTAGGTGTCGGTTTGGGTGGTTACATTTGCTAATTGAGTTTTCTCTCCAACTGTTTGTATCCCTTTCTCATTGCGAGTTGGCAGCTGGTGGCAAGTTTGCGTTCCTTTAGGTGAGGAGATTTTATTGTCTGTCTGTGTCCCTGCTTCCATTGATGTGTCTGAGTTGACCTGGCGTTTGAGCTCGTCAATGTGAGCTGTCATAGTTTCGATCCTTCCTCTTTGGGATTCTATTTTTTCCAAGTATGCTTTCACTACATCTGCGATTTCTTCTTGGTATGATGTGGAGCTTCGCTTCAGCCTTGTTATGTACTGGTTCTTCTGATCCAGTTCGTCTTTCAGGTCACATATTATCTCCCGCAGAGACTCAATTGTATCTGGTTCATGAGTAGTCGCTTTTTCTATACATGCTTTGGAGCACCAAATAAAATTATCGTTGATTATCGAGTGATGTCGCGTTCTTTCCAAGCAGCTTTTATGGTATATATTGTTGCAAAAAATACATATCAGGTTACCCTGATTTTTCTTACAACACTTGAACACTGCCGCTATTTGGTCTGTTAAATATTCGTATGTTTTACATTAAATCGAAGGGATAAGGATAACACAGAGGACACCTTTCTCGTCCTGGGGCCTATCAGGACATTTATTGACAAACACAGGTGACCCTAGGATAAGTTTGGTAGACAATAGGAAAAACAACAGGAAAAAAAGTTTTATATGTACATGCATAACATTATGTAGAGTTAACGTTATTCGAAGGTTTATCGTATGTCGTCTAGTCGTGCGAAAACTCCCGGCGACCAAATTGAGAAGGATTGTTATTGTTTACGTTGCATGATATACGTGCAAGAATTAGTAAATTTTCAAAAGTAACACTCTCTATATAGCAGTATTGTGCAGTATTTCAATCCCCTCTGAGACCCGTTACAAAACTATAATGCAGTAACTTACACTCTGATAAAATAAATCCCCCCTGTTCAGAAAATACATGAGTATGTATAAAATGTAAGATGTATATTTAATTACCTAACTACGTAGGGTTTTTCGACGGTGATAACGAATTGGGAGCAACGCTCTCTGTCCTACTGGCTTTCCTCGAGGAACGAAACGGCGTACTTTGTTCCAGAATCCACTGCACGTGGCAAGTCACCGACCGAATGACTTCAGGCTAAAATCCAACCAATCCACAGTCAAGCCATTTACTACAGCAACCTAGTAACTATGCCACTTTTTACCTGAAGTAAGTATTATCGCCCTTAGGGTGAATTAAAGAGTATTAAACTTTTTATCAGGCATACGCACTACCTCCTTGGAAGGTTTACCAAAGAAAGAGAACGAAGCTAGGTCAAAATCAGTCACCTAGATCGTGAAATTCAATGCTACAAAGACAGAAAAACTCGACCCACAGGCCCGCTTTACATTGTACTGCAACATACGTAAAATATCACCAGCCGGTTGTCACCAAATTTACTAACATCTGCAATATGCAATGAAACGTACCTAAGGCTGTATGATATTATGAACTGCTGGCAGAACAAAGAAATCCAACGATAAACCCATCATTGACAATGCCCAAACAACCAAAAACTAATTAATTCCAGCTGACGGCCATTTAAAACTCCTAACATCAAATCTGTTCAACGCATAAATTCGCGATCAATCGGACCTAAACGTACCCTTAGTTCTAGCCGTTGTCCTTGTTAGAACGCCTGCAAAACAGTTCGAGCGACGTTGCCAAGTTAGGGAATACACGCATTTGCTAAAACATCCTGACTGCGTATATTTAAAGCGAAGGCGAAAAACAGTCGTTTAACAACAAACTAACGGTAGCATAACAATTAATTATGTATTTTCTTGTTGGCCTGAACCGTAAGCACGTCAAAATCGCATGAAGAATGCTAGCGAATATAACATCTGGCAACGTTCCAAGAATATTTCTTTCATTTATTATATTCGTCCATAGGCAACCAACAATTCCCCCGTGCCTCAATCACGATTTATTATTATTGTTTGAAGGTTATATGGAAAGTAAACATTGATTGAATTTAACTTTTCCCGTTAAAATATTGAAATAAATCCAGGAATAATAACCGAGAAATACTAAAACCAATGTTTCTGACATTCATGAGACGATTTTTAAAGTATATTATCATCGAAAAAAAATTATTCGCCAAGGTAAGAGATTTAATTGAACGTTTTGAAGTGCATTGCTATAATATGGCCTATAACTTGAATGTTATTCTCGATAGCAAGCGGCAGAATACGGTACGATCTATTGAATGATTATGTGCTAAGCCAGTGATATCAAACAGAGAAAATCAAGTTACGTATATAACTACCGTACTTTCAATCTATTCCTCTAACAGCTCGATAAAAGGCATGGTCCAAACGAGTAAGTAGTCTCGTAGTTTAGTAATAGATCTAGGATTAAAGGTGTAATAACTGACTTTATTTGACCTCTATCTGTTACATGTTTTCATGCTAAATTCACATGTAACATTACAATAATAATCACCACACGCTCTTATATTAGTGACTTTTTCAAAAATTGTCCAATGTCAATCCACTGGCATGGATAGCAAAAAAACGTCCGCCAATTGTTAAGTGTTCTTGTGATGCCGCCACACACAAAGAAAAGAAGACGCCAATGTGATTCAAATCGCCACAATCGCGTTTTTCACCGTTCTCTACACATATAAACACCACTTTTTACTAATTCGTCTTATTTCGCCAATATCATTACAGCCACTAATTTTTCCACCTTAAACCATAAATCTCTGCCAGTACAATCCAATTATGTCTAGAGGCCGACCCATAACTCTGATCAGGATTGCGCAATAAACTGTTTTCATGTATTTCGCGATATAACCAGTCGTTTGTATGTCCCCTGATGGTCTAGAGGTCTGCATGGTTAGCCTTCACTTCGGCGACCCGAGTTCAATGCCCATCGGTTTTTTTAAGGTTATAATTCTAAACAGTTTTTTTCTTGATTTTGGGTATGGCTTGGGTTAGTTTGGGTTAGCACCTGGTTAGTTTCCTTTTCTTGAGCCCCCGTAGCGAGCCACGCGAGCGGAAGGCCATGCGAAGAGTGAATTTAGGCAACCCACATTACTCTGCTCAGAGGTATGGGTCAGCCCGTAGACATAAGTGTACAATCCTCATAATTACATAACTAACTGCCGCCGCCCGCGCTTTGCAGGGTTGCCACGTCCTCGCCTATTTCAAAGTTACGTCGCCTATAAAATTTGCTCGTTACAATATGTTTTTAAAAAAGACATATATTTTCGACTATACAGGATGTAGTCGCAAATTAGGCTTAAAGATTTAATACACTAGATTTTGGATCTTGTTGTTTTTATGTGGTGTTCTTAAAAGTAATATGGCAAAGTCTAAAATACGATATGTTTGCAGTGTGCGTGACATAGTCTAAAAATCAACAGATTTTCTAAAATTTGATGACACATTTTTGTTAAGATTAATTTTCATATTGAAATTGTCTTGTGGTACTCATTAATTTTCAGATTTTTTTCTTATTGTTAATATTTCATTAATGGAAATTCCTGAGTCTTAATGACAAAGCACAAGTTTTGGATTTTTGGTTGTTCGTTTGCTGTATATTGCTCTTTAGCAATCGTTTTTTTTTTATCCAAATATCATCCTAGCGATAATTTATGAGTCTCAACGTTAAGGCAAACAAAACATAAAAAAAAACGTTTATCTTTTATTAAGTCTGATACTTGCTTAACGGTATATTCCAAATCTGAATATCACCAAAAACATCTTTCAATTTTTTGAGTTGATTTGTTGGTTTTATTATTTTTGACTTGCGATTTTAATTTGTTTTAAAATGTTCATATCTACTTTGAGGTTCTCTCTGTATGTGCATTAATGCCAAATCAAAATTAGCTTATATTTTGTAGCTGTATATTTAATTTTTTTAGTAAATGTTTTCAAAACATTTATTAGATGCTAATGTCTCCTTAGCGAAAATTTCTGACGCTTTTGATGTCTTTAAATTTAGAAATAATTTCCAGTTTTCATTTGTTGTATTTTTTTATAGCAGGCTTTTTCTATTTTTTTTTAGAAATGCAAAATTAGTTATCAGTTTTCATAGTTGTTTTTTTATTATTTATCTGCAAACGCTTCCGAATTTTTTAAAATGCTTATTGCTATCTTTCCAAACAAACTTTTATTATACATTTTTAGTTTCTGTATTTACAATAATTTAATTTTTTTTGAATATTTCCTAGTGCTAATATCTTCTTAACAGAAATTTCTAACTTTTTGCTAAAACAAAATTATTTTTCAATTTTTTAGTTGTTTTATTTGGTTTTAAATATCTTTTTAGCTAGCGCTTTTAAAATTATTTTTGCTAGATAAGAAAAAACTAGATTTTATATTTTCTAAAATTTTACAGTTTTGGCTGAAAGTTCATTAATTTGGAATTTTATTAATATTTCCTAGTGCTAATATCTTCTTAACAGCAATTTCTGAATTTTTTTTAAACAAAATTATTTTTCAACATTTTAGTTATTTTATTTGGTTTTAAATATCTTTTTAGCAAGCGCTTTAAATTTTTCTAAAATTATTTTTGCTAGATGAGAAAAAACTAGATTTTATATTTTCTAAAATTTTACGGTTTTGGCTAAGAGTTCATTAATTTAGAATTTTTTTAAATATTTTCTAGTGCTAATATCTTCTTAACAGCAATTTCTGAATTTTTGCTAAAACAAAATTATTTTTCAACTTTTTAGTTGTTTTATTTAGTTTTAAATATCTTTTTAGCAAGCGCTTCAATTTTTTTTTTAATTATTTTTGCTAGTTGAGAAATAATTAGATTTTATATTTCCTAAAATTATACGGTTTTGGCTAAAAGTGCATAAAAAGCTTATATTAAAAACTACTACAAACAGAGTAAAAATTTATTATCCATTTATTATTTAAAAAAAAAACGCATCCTCGCGTCATAATTCGAAAAAAATAAATAAAAAAATATATATTTCTAAAAAAACTAACAATGTTCACAATTTTGATAAATTAACGAATAACAAAGATACGAGGCGAGGCAAAAACGTTAAAATCATAAAAAAAACAAATAAATACCAAAATTCAATTTGTTCCATCCTTTTTTATGAGAAAGTATTAACGATTGGGAAAATCGCAATAATATTTAAAATGTTTTATATCAGATTGTGCTCCTTATATTTATTAGTGTAGAGTAATCATATAAATTAATTTGCCGTAATTTGTTATGCCTTCGTGTCATGAGATTTATGCTCACAAGATACTAAATTAACGATAATTATATTAACGATAATTACAGCCCACTTTCACAAAAACATTAATTTATTATTTATTTATTACCATTAAATGCTATTCAAGGGATTTGCCTTTTAGACTTAAATTTTTATAATGGTGTCGAATCAAGCATGCAGTTACGAAGCTGTTAATCTCCAGATATAATTTCATAACACTTTTTATGGTAATTGTTTTCATATTGATTTTTAGCAAGCGGTTTTTTATATTTTATGCTAGTTTCTTCTTAAGAGATTAATACAATACAATAATATTTGTTTTTTTTATTAAGCGACTGCTATTATTTTTATTTTAATTCTAATATCTATTTAACGGTAATTTCTGAATCTGAATGTCTGCGAAAACATCTTACAATTTTTTAGTTGTTTTGTTTGTTTTATTAAGATATATTTTTGACATCCATTTTTTAAAATGTTTATATCTTTTTAACGGCTATTTCTGAACCTTAATGTCAAGATCAAAATTGTCTTATAGCCTTGTATGTGTTCTATTTATATTTTTTTCAAATGTTTTTTATATTTT
This sequence comes from Pissodes strobi, assembly GCA_016904865.1. Taxonomy (NCBI): domain Eukaryota; kingdom Metazoa; phylum Arthropoda; class Insecta; order Coleoptera; family Curculionidae; genus Pissodes; species Pissodes strobi. Next base: position 1,232 of record JAEQML010063265.1, on the reverse strand, counting down.
TTTTTTAAATGCTAACGTGTCCTTAATGGTAATTATATCTATAAAAATACAATTACCTTGTAGTAATTATTTGTTTTATTTTTATTTTCATGGCAAGCATTTTTTTTTGCATAAATAAAATTAGTTTGCAATTTTTTGAAATTGTCTTATTTGTTTCTTTATATCTTTGTTGTCATGCGCTTTTTAAATTTATTAAATGCTTATTGCCATTTTCTAAGTCTTAATGTCTGCAAAAACAAAACAAAATTTCTTTAGCGAAGGTAAAGTAAGAAAAGATGAAACGCTTATCAAAGTGAAATGCTTATCAAAGTGAAACGCTTATCAAAGTTGAAACGGTTATCAAAGTGAAACGCCCCTTTAATTAAGCATGTTCCAGTATAGCTAGAGGGTTGAAATTTACATAGGACATGTAGCCCGGCTAAAATAAGGATCCTGGACGAAAACAGGAACCCGTACCCCCCCCCCCCCTTCGGCTAGGAGAGCGGGAGAAGAAAAAAAATAACTAATTTCGGGAGAACGGGAAGAGCAGCTGCGGAGTCGACATTTTTATGATCTCATGCGGGGCTACCTTTGACCATATATGGGGGACCGGGGCTCTAATTTAAGGGGGGATTTTGGGGAAAAAACGTTTTTTGCCGATAACGGAGCCTTGGATCGAAAATCTGACAAGTGATGTAGGGGGATATCCAAAAATTTTCGAAAAATGAAAAAAACTTAAAAAAACGTAAGAAAATGTTCGGAAAGTTAATAAAAGTGTTATAAAATGAAATAAGAGAAAACATATTTATAATAAAAAAAAAGTTGGAGAAACGCGGTTTTCGGCGAAAAAAAGGCTACGAGGTCGAGATGGCAAAAATGGGAAGAAAACAAAATGCTTTATAAAAAAAAAATTAAAATTGGGGAAAAATTTAAAAAAACGTATTAATAAAAGCCTTATAAAACAAAATAATAAGAAAACAAGAGATTGTTTGGAAAGTTATTAAAAGTATTATAAAACCAACTAAACAAAAAAATATATTAAAAAAAAGAAAAATTTGTTGGGAAAGTTAATAAAAGTATTACAAATCGAAATAAAGAAAAAAATAAAAAATAAATAATAGAAAAGTTAAGTTTCGGCGAGAAAAAGGCAGAAGTTAAGAAAAAAAAGGTAAGAAAAATAAAAACTTAATTCCTAACATCTCTTTCAGAAGTTTCGCTTCAGTTGTGTGCTTATAAAGGTGAGGCACATAATT
>JAEQML010063264.1:0-23314 GCA_016904865.1 Pissodes strobi | reverse complement strand
CTTTTAGCTTTTACCCGCGGCTTCGTTCGTGTTGATTTTTACGGTTAATTTTAATCCTATTTTTGAAGTGAAACTTCTTAACGCGCGCCGGGAGTAAAATTGGAAGGTCGCAAAAAAGCGAGGCCGCAAAAAAGCGTTACGATATTTTATTGTGATATATTTGTTAGTTTGCAAGCAAAAAATATGGGATTTGCTCTATTACCTTGTCAAGACATAAGCGAAATTTTTATGAAGATTTTTTTTTCATTCAGGCCTTCCCTTTTTGTTAATTGAGTGGTATATTTAAAAAAACACTGTGTCTAGCCTCCCGGTACCGGTATCCGAATAAATCCCGGTAAAATATAATGGCGGTATGATGACGTAATGGTCTACCGGTATTTACAATAATCCCGGTAGATTTTGTTCTCGTATTACAATATGTCTTCGTGATCAATTTGTCGCAAGAGCTCTCGTGGTGTAGAGGTTTAGATAGTTGGGTCTCACCTGGACGGCACGGGTTCGAACCCCATTGCTTTTTTTTATTTTTTTTTAAGATTTTGTTTCTAAACATTTGTTTTTCTTAATTTTGGATATGTCTTGGGTTAGATTGGGTTAGCACCTGGTTAGTTTCCTTTTCTTGAGCCCCCGTAGCGAGCGAAGCGAGCGGAAGGTCATGCGGATCGACCAATAGGAGAGGCCGATTTTGATATAGTCGGCTACGCCTGTAAAGGATCTTTAAACGCTAATTATTTTATAAAATCTAACGGGATTAATAGAAACGCCGGCAGAATATTACGTCATCAATACATAACGGGATTTATTCGGATACCGGTACCGGGAGGCTAGACACAGCGTTAAAAAAACTACTTTTTAACCAAATCCGTTACGACATGTATAAGGCTTGGGTGTTTAACTTTAAGAAGTTTCACTTCAGATATGCGCACATAGTGCACACGCTTTTTTTTATTTTCTTGAGGTTATATTTGTAAGAAGTTCTTTCTTGATTTTGAACATGTCTTGTGTTAGTTTTGGTTAGTTTTTGTTCGTTGCGCCCCTGTAGCGAACGAAGCGGACGGACGGCTATGCGTGAAGTGTAATATATTAGACATTCTAATGTAAACGTTACAAATGTAACGCACGTCAGACGGTATCTGTGACGAAAAAGTGTTTTGTAGGCTGTTTGTAACCGTTAGTGTAAAACGTGTTCTTTCAAACGCCGGGCAACCAATTCCAAATAAATGGTTGCCTATATTCTGGTGTCACGCGGCCTAAGGTGGCGTTAGATTTTCATGTCGATTATGTCGATATAGGATTCTGTTCTGGACCGTCGTACAGAACAGTCAGGATTTGAGGGGTCTCCTGTAGTTGAGCCCTCACGTGTCTATATATTCGTTTTTCGCGTATATATCTACATTTCAACGTTTTAGTACTCATTCTTTATGGTCTAGCCTGAATTCGCATAGAACTCAGGTAGTAGACTAAGAGTCTTAATAGTTTCTCAGTTTCCGGGGACGGATCCCCGGGCCTTTCGCAATGTCCACGGCGGGCAAGGACACTCTCTCCGATATTTGTAACTTTTCAATGTCGTCTCAGTCTGAAACCGGTAGTGAACGATCGCGGTTAGCGAGAGAAGAAACCCGGACTATATTAGAAGGCCTACGTGAATACTCGTCAACATGTAAATCATGTGCGAGATGTTTAAACTATATCGAAGAAGCAGATACCGATAAAATCCGCCCCAATGAATGGGAAGAAAAGCTACGATCAGCGAGAAAACACATGAGCGACGTGCATTGGACAAAGTCATTGCCCAAGAAAACAGTAAAAGCCAAGATTGATTGTGGACAGAGAATAAGAAGGTCCCCGTCAGACTCCCATGTACTAGCAAAGGGTAAGAGCGAAACTTCGCCAACCTATGCTAAAAAACAGAAAATTGCTCCTAGAAAACCACCTAGTGATGCGACAATTGGCGTACGTGACCAAACGCACAACGAGAGCGACCTTCAATTGACATTGAAGATCACGCCACCTGAAAGAAAACGCGGTTGCCTGCAACGGAACTGAACCCGCCCCCAGTATATATGGATGCTGAACCCTCATCATCCAAAAGTAAAGACCATGAATTTAAAGTTCCATACAAGACAATACCGTTTAAGAGGAACATAAGAAAAGTGTAACTTGATGTGGGCGGCGAACCCGTCCAAACAAGCAATAGGTTTCAGCCGCTTAGCGACGACGAAAACAATGACACTGACACATCTGCGGATGCCCCAATCACAAGGAGAGTGATTCCACGGCCGAAAACTCCTTTGAAAACGAAGGCAAGACCACCACCGCCTATCGTCACGAAGGGTGGGCTGGTTAACCACCGAGAGTTTACCGGAATGTTGAACCAAGCGGGACTCAAGGATTACCGCTTGAAGTATACAAGAAACAGCATTGTCGTATGGTGCAAAGACACAAAGGACTGGGTAAACTTGAAGAGAATGTTCGACACAGATAACGTGGAGTACTACTCATGTGCTGAGAAGATAACGAAATCTCACGCCTTCGTCCTGAAAGGCTTGGACGGAGGAATATTACCGGAGGAAGTGCGAAATGCCCTGATTGATGAACACAACTTAATCATAAAGAATGTCTTCCTCATGAAAAAGACCCGTAATCCGTTATTTCTGGTGATAACCGACGCAGATATAACTATTAAACACTTGAATGCAAAATGTAGATACGTAATGAACGTGCGTATCTCGTGGGATCACCGGAAGGCATCGAAAGCGATCATGCAGTGTAAGCGATGTCAGGGACATGAGCACGCCCTGACATACTGCAAAAAGGATTGGCGCTGCAGTAAATGTGCAGGAGCCCATCAAATTACTGAATGCACATCCAACGTAATAAGATGCATCAACTGTGGAGGAGAGCACCGAGCTAGCGATGTTGGCTGCCCGGTGTACCTCTTCAAAGTCAACCAACTGCAGCAACCTAGACAGCAGCAACAGCAACAAAACAGGACCGGCTACAAGTCAGCCCCGCCGCCTGCCAAACCGGCATGGCAAAATCAGCAGACCGGACCAACACGCACGAGCTACAATAGAGACTTCCCCGCGCTGAGAACACGGCAGCATAGTGCAGTGCAAGGTGCGGTTCAAAGTGCGAGTGAAAGTGACGTCCAGCAACATGTAAGTACCAGACCGTTGGCTTCTTCAAACAAACCTATAGCAAATGATTTCTTTAAATTACGTCAAGTAACTGACAAAATTAATGCCCTTGTTAATGTATCTCAGTTAATCAAAGCCCTAGAAGACCTTGCATCGCTCCTAGAAGCATGCAGGGGTGACAAAAAAGCTATCGTACAAGCTACACTGCAATTCTTCTCTGATAACATAGATAACTACGATATATAACCACCTTAAGTGGAAATCGTAACTGGAACTAGGCGAAATGTCCATATATGTACATAATGGTTTTTAAATCTATTTTCCCTGGATTTCATACTCACCTTTTATTCTCTACGTTAAACACAGACTCTAGGCACTAGCAATCGTAGATAACGGTACATTTGAACCACTATTGAAAGGCTACGCCTAAGGAATATGAATGAGCCAACGAAATGGTACCATAGTATAGGATAGTGTCCAATCCTACTGCGTAGGGTCGGACGCGGAGTATAGCCCGAGTATTAGAAACTCAGGCGCTATCGAACTCCGCGTAGGCTAGGGCATGTAGTTCTAAGCTAGGTTAAGGATAAATACTTGTAATTTTGGAAAGAAATAAATGATGATGATGATGATGAGGATATGTTTACACATCAGTGTCTCGAGTACTAGCAGACTTGCTCAATTTTTTTTATATAATATATTATCCATGGTCTGCGATACGGTAGACCGAGTTCGATTCCAGCTGCAAGACATGTTTTTTTTTATTTTTAATATTATGTGTAAAAACATGAGCGAGTGTGCTATCAATCGAGACACTGATATGTAAACATATGGACGTATTATTTTTTTCAACGGTTGATCCACCGATTGCACCGGTTGAGCCATTTGGCGTTCTTTTATTGTTCGATGGGCCATCGGTTGTGTCTCAATCGTGTTCTTTTATTCACGATGGATTAACGTATGGTTGCATCAGCTTCCACCGGCTCGCCAAGTCGGTTGTTTCGGTGTATTGTGGTGGGGAGCAACTTTCCTAACCTATACATTTATTTTTACATATATACATTTAAAATTTGTTTGTTTTGAATTTAGAATTTCAAATTTTGATATATAAAATCATTGTTAAATTGTTTAGATAAATATAAATATAAACAATGATATAATGGACTGTCCCGTTGAAGTTGTGTTAACGCACAACTCGGGCATTAGTTTTAAGGTTTTTTTTAACAGGATATGAATTGACTCGTCCTTCAAAGGGTGAGTAAATTTTCCACTAAACCTATTAAAATGATATGTGTAAAATAATCTTAACTGCTGTGTGGTAATTGAAACATAAAGCCTTAAAAGAAGACTTTATGTGAGATATGTCTTTATTTATTATAGATCGTTCTTTCCTTGACGAAATTTCTGAAAAGTATTTTAAGCTCTATAAAAATGACAGGATATTTGAAAATCTTCAAGAAAATTGTAAATCAGTTGGATCTGGATCTCGGAGTTACTAACATAATGGTTTCGTCATCATCATAAGAATCGGAGTCGCTGGAATACAGTACTCTCGCCGCTAAGGCGACCGCAACAGAGATCATTTTATATTATCAAAAACTTCTGCAAAAATTACAAATACAAATTATTCATGATACAATAAACGTAAGGTATGATATCGCGCAGGCGACGATTCGTCTGTGACGTCATTGCGAGCTTTGTTTGGCCGGCCGGCATTTACAACATGAACGAACGTGTGCTTTGCATTTGAGATTCGTATGTTTTAGATTTAAATTTTGTTGGTGTTACTGTTCCTTAGACGATGTTTGTTGGCATTTTTAATGAAAACACGTTTAATAATGAGGTGTGCTGTGGACGGATGTAAGGTGGATAACCAAGGCAAAAACTTTGATAGGAATATAAGGTGTTTCACTTTTCCCAAAGACAAAATATGTGTAGTAAATGGGTTCACCTGTGTTTTCGTAAGGATAAATTTAATAAAACTTCTGCACGTATTTGCTCAAAACATTTTGAGGAAGATGACTATGTACAGGGTGGCCCATTTAAGGCGGGCCTATACCTTATCTCGAAGACTACGATGGTTGCAAACAAAATTAAAAACAAAAGTTGTTCCTAGTAAAACGATCTTTACTTTTTGTATTTTTTTAATCGTTACTTTTTTATATATAGGGTGGTCAAAGAAAGTTACACTTTTTTAAATGAAACAATCTATATTTTATTACATTTTTGGATTCTACTTAAAATTCTAAGCATATTAAATTTGATGTAAGATGTTATACCTCTAGAGTTACTAGTTTCACAGCTATAAACAGTTGAAAATCGGTACTGTGGCTTCTTTTCACATTGGTAGCAGGAATACCATTAAAGATTGAGTAAAATTAGTTCCACATTCCTATCTTAACTTTCCAAGAGCTATCTGATGGTGCTAACTGATGGTACCTACAGAGGTACCAGATTTGGTACCCATGGTACCACCTGCCAATGGTACCCATGGTACCACCTGCCAATGGTACCTACCGTGGTACCAGATTTGGTACCCATGGTACCGCCTGCCAGTGGTACCTACCGATGTACCAGATTTGGTACCCATGGTACCACCTGCTAATTAGTACCGTCAGATAGCTCTTGAAAAGTTAAGATAGGAATATGAAATTAATTTTACTCCATCTCTAATGGTCTTGCTACCATCAGGATTTGATAAATTTAACAATTTCTAAAAGAAGAAAGATCACTAAAATTATTATTTAAGAAAAAATATTATTATGGATTTCCTTTTTTTTTGCTGTCGATTGGCCAATACTCAATAAACGTTTTTTAGATAAAAGTAAAATTTTATTACGTTTCTCAAAAGATGCTGTTTTTAATACAACTATTTTGATCCGTTCATCATAAAAGTTATGTTGAATATTATTTTTGTATTAGTATTTTTATAGTAATAATTAGTTTTTAATTTCACCCAGGACACAAATTTTCTTAAAAAATAAAGAGAATAGGTAAAACATAATGATTATGTGCCTATAAACGCATGCATTTCAATAGAAGCCAATCACGCAATGACGTCACTGCGCGGAGCGAACGAATTTGAGACGGTTAGGTATCATACCTTCCGTTTATTGTATCATGCCAATTATTGTTGTTTATATAGTATTTAAACGTCAAAGTCAAACGTCAAGCTTCCATCAATGCGTTCTTATTTTCTCAGAACCGGTGTCCACCGGTAGGTGACGACAGGACCCTAGAAATGTCAACCGTAAAAACATTGGTTCACCAATGATTGAATCCACCGGTGAATAAAAGAATACGCCTTATCCTATATCGGCATGCACAAATATTTGAGTAGCCCTCGTAAAATCACTGCACATAGATATGATGTCACAGACGTCTAGACATTCCCGCGCCCATACGCTTGAACATTTCCGTCCCATTTGCCGAGATTTACCCTCATACCGCCGTGTGGCGCAAAGTTGCCAAATACGGATCAGACGAAACACATCAAAAGTTTTTTCTTCGTTTTGGGTATGCCTTGGGTTAGTTTGTGTTGGTTGCGCCAGCGAAGCGAGCAGAGGGCCATGGGTGAAGTGTAATATTAGACATTTCTGTCATCAATGTGATTAGTGCGCAAATCTGAAGCCTCTGATGTGGTACAGGCAATGTCTTGTTAAGAGGTCCACATGCGACGCACTGTGGCGCGCGAGATAGGAATTTGCGGCCAAAACCCGAAAAACTGAATTTTTTAATTCTGTAGGTTAATATTATAATATTTATTAGTATATTAGATGAATAAATATAAATTTGAAACAATTTTGAGTTTGTAATACGGTTAATCTGGACTAAACTTATTATTATTTAAAATTCAAAACCATAAATGTTGCATTATCTTACCGGTCCTCACAGGTTGGATTATATAAGACATAAGGAGAATTATTATAAAAGTAATGTTTTTGTTATAAATTACAGGCATTTGACACAGGTCACATTGATACATTTAATAAAAATAAATAATTTCTACTTTATCACGGTACAAATTGATTATTTTCATTTTCCTGTTTAATTACATCCAAACATCCTGAAACATTCTTACTTCGGAAAACTTAAATTGGCATATCATTATTGTTTGAAGTTAACGAATTCTTCAAAGCTTTGAAGTTTGATAGCTTTACCACAGCTTATTCACTACCAGCTAGTCATCTTGCGGCGGCATCCTTTGATTTGGGAAAGTCCATAACCAAATTTTGCAAATTTTAGAAGAGGGCCAAGTCTCAATATTGTTTTAAACGTCTGGGCATCTGAATAATACTTTTGACAGTTCGTTTAATTTAAAATATGCTTTTTTATCGTCTAAAATCCGTTTACAAACGATTTTAAATGGCAAAATTGTATAAAATCCGAAATTTCCGGACTTTCTAAGGGCGATAGCCGTGGCTTCAGACGACTGTGTCTTGGAACCACCGACTTGTTCGTTGCGCCCCTGTAGCGAGCGGAGGGCTATGCGCGAAGTGTAATATTAGACAACGTTAGCAAACGTTACAAATGTAAACATTAAACAACGTACGTCAGGCGGTATCTGTGACGTGAATGTGTTTTGCAGGCTGTCTGTAACCGTTAGTGTAAAACGTAACGCCAGAATATAGGCAACCAATTCCAAATAAGTGGTTGCCTATATTCAGGCATCACGCGGCGTAAGGTGGCATTAGATTTTCATGTCGATGATGTCGATATAGGATATGCTTACAAATCAGTGTCTCGAGTACTAGCAGAGTCGCTCATTTCTTTTTAATAAGACACTAATAATAAATATTTCAATTTGAATCGAATTTGACTACCCCAGTTACTTCCGAAACAAAACATCTCGAAATAATCTTCTAGTAGGTTGCCATGGTACATCAACTATTATTCTAAGTTTTCCTTCCAGTTTCCAGTTACCTGTGGATTCGATTTTTTAGGATTTTTGAAAAGTTCTATTTCTTCTCTGATGCAAGCACTCCGTTTCTCAAATGGCAATTTATAGCTAATACGTAAAATGTACTCCATAAAGCGAATCTGATAAATAATCTAATTGACCGGTACCTTTTAAGTTTTTTAGCTTAAAGTATTTTGTAGGTTTGCAATAAGTTTATGTTTAATTTGAATATCTGTTCTAATAAGGAACGCACGAACGCATTCAATGAAGAAAAATGCAACGTTTAAGGTTATGGTAGCATAATATATTACAAAAGCTTATATGTAAATATTCCTAAATAGCTTTAAATATATGCTAATAAGCAAGTTTCAAAACATTATTTTCTTATACCACCTGTTGGGGAAACACCCCAACACGTGTATAAAAATAACACCCTGTATGTATGTAGCATGAATGAGTCATGATTGATCCACAAATAGATTTATTTCACCCCGGGTACAACCCAATTTGTGCATTTAAATTAGTATATGCCAGTTCTTCAAAACCCCTTAGTCCAAACCTGGACGGACGATAACTTAATTCGAGCCTGTACACCCGTACAGTCAGTATAATATAGACGTCTTTTTGTGATGAAAGCGTTGCGTCGAGATTTTAAAACGCTTTCAATATTTACGTCAGTGACGTTTACTGTTCGCGAAAATGCAAGTTTTTGAAATCGCGACGTAGAACCCAAACTTGTCACCTGTCAGCAGTTTGTAGGTTTTGCTTTGTGATTTTTCAAAGTTTACTTCTTATATTTCTGAGTTTTTTGCTAGAGCGTTTGTGTCTTTTTACATTGGAAATTATGGCGAATCACATGAAAATGTTATTCAGTAGCGTAACTAGCCACCTGACCTGGGGGGAGCCTAGGGTGGGCCTGTTATTGTGATATAGATAAAGAATCAAAGTGAGCCTTTTCCTGAGGGGGGGGGGCTAGCGATGTCTGAGAGAAGCCCGGCCCCCCTAGGCCTCCCTGTAGTTACGCCGCTGATGTTATTATTAGCCGATAGTTTTAATCCAGAGAAAAATGTTTTGCATACGCTACATTGGTTCAATAGAGGAAACACGACTATAGCAATATATTTTACCAATTGCTGCTATTTAAACAAACCGAGCATTACCGCTTGGTATCAGAATATTTGTTCGATAAATATCTGGAGTATGATTTTTTCAAGCTATTCCGAGTGACACAGGGTACCTTTAATACATTTCTAACAAAAATTTCTGGACCTGATCTAAGAATTCCATATAAAGGGGTGGCATACCCATTCCTGTAGATAAGCAGCTCCTTATGACTTTGTGATGGAGATAAGAGGAAACCCTTATTTCCATAGCAGAACGATTTTCAGTAGGAGAAACCACTGTTTATCTATCCACTACCAACATTCATATCCACTTCTAATTGGAAATCTCCCAGGTTAACCTGGACCATCCCACTATTATTCATTTCTTTACAAAATCGGTTAGTAGAAAGAAAATAATAAACATTCAAAAGGATAACGAAACGAACGACTTTTTTTAAATATAATATTCTTCTATGACAATAATATTGACAAGTTGACATATGCGTTCAACCCCACCCCACTATCAAAATGCTTTCGAAACGTTCTCCACCTGGGTTTTAAAATGTAATGAAACGCTTTCTTACATGACGTCGCAGTTTCGACGCATAAATGAAACATATGTCAAGATTTCGAAACGGTTTCGAACTCTTCGACCGCAAAAAGACGTCTTATATTACAATTCAGCAACTCTTCACTCATAAAGGAAAACGTTTGCAATCGTTTTCAATTTAATGTATTTCTGTTTTAATCAGCATTGTGAACAATAGTCTGTCAAATAAAGAAAGAAAACTGTTCCTACCCTTTTAATCTCAACTGAATTCGGTAAGTGTCACCGCCCACTTTTATTATGTGGTTTTGCCGCTAAGCGACCCGCCCAAAGAAAGAAATTAATTAGTCAGTGCTCTGCTACCACTCCACGTTGTTAGATCGGTCTAGTTACCGCGCTCTAACAAGTGCCTCTTCGCGCCAAAATGTCAAATTCTTTTTGGGGCCAATTTCTCTTTTTGTATGCACAAATATTAGAGAATATTTAGTGCACCTCAGTTATCTTTGTTCAAGATTGGACAAAGACCTCCTTTAGTCTTTTTTAAGCAATTCTTCGAAGTCAGAACGATAGCGTCCCTTTTGGAAAATTGAACATAAGATGGCGGATTGACATTCCTGGTCGAATAATTTCTGCAAGCAAGGTGAAAGCGGGATGTTAGGGTTTCCGTAAAACAAACATAGGAAGTTGGAAAGTAACTCGTAAAATCTCTCCCTGTAGTCCCTTTTGAAGATACAGGTAAAGCAGTCAAAGTTTAAAGGTACGATGTGTGAACGTCGCTAAGTTGGAGACCTAAGCATAAACATAAGAAAGATAGAAAACTAGATTTAAATCAAACAATCAAGACTTTTTAGTAGATATTCCTAATTTTAAGAAACCTTTTGTATATTTATTTTCTATGTGAGTATGTATGAAGGATGAATGAATGTAAGTAGGTTAAGAAGTATTTCAAAAATTGTACTTATATGTTTACATTAATTGCAAATGAATATTGCAATATTAAAGTACATTAACATACCTATCGAGTTTCAATTCACATAATCTATGTTCAAAACCCCATCACCCTATTCTAATACAGTCCACTACTTTAATTGCTAGTAACAATTATACTGTTAATTGCTACCTTCACCTTTGTGGTCAAAATAAGTTAAGTAAATTAATTTGTTTGTACCGACCACCACCTTGTCCCCATTTTTAATTTGAATTTGAAAAATGATATGTAAACATACAAAGCAAACTATAAACAGCGCAAGTAATTATGAACCCTAACTTGCAACGGTCAGTACATTTTATCATACACATTTTCGAGCGGGCTTTTAGTCCGACAGACTTTGTCTCAGCCTACCGTTCATCCAGTGCCTGTATTCATTAACTTGTTGATGCTCCTCTGGAATGTCTCAATCTGCGGAGGGCCATGCGTGAAGTGAAATATTATTATACTTCTGACACAATCGCCGTCGGAACCTAGCCGCTAGTTCAACACAAAACTATGCGTACACACCCATTCATTGAAGTCAACGATGAAGCTATGAAACGATGATTTAACCAAGACCAAGCTGGAGAGATATTTCAACTAAGGGATTTACTTTTAAAGCTCTGTGGGCACACTCCCTGGTAGTCGAAAATGAACTCCTTAAACGAGCCTGGGAAAGCGCCGATGGAAAAGAAGTGCTCATCTCGGAGTGAACCAAACGATTGACAAGATCCGCGACAGATGTTACTGAGTCAGTACTTTTGATATTGGTATTCGGCATCCGGTCACATTCCGTGCGTGATTCTCGTTAGTGCGTTTTAAGTTGTAATTGCAAGCGGTATTATCTTACCTCGGTTTAAATTAATTTTACTTTTGAATTAATATTAAATTTTATTGTATTGTTGATTGTTGTTTCATCAATAAAAATCACTAACACCCAAATATCATATCGATGTTCTTACGATGTCAAAACGTCGATGTTTTATATTCGATATATCGTAGTTATCGATGATACGCCGTCGATGTCAACATTGATATCCGACATCGATGTTTCGTTTCGACATTGTCTTTATAGTTTCGATGTGCCACCCCTACTCTTAAAAATAGTAAACGAACCAGTCATTGCGTTTAGGGATGGCAAATGGCAACATCGAACCAAGAAACCGATGTATCGCTACTCTACATCGATGTCTTCCATGTATTGATAAAAAACATCGATGTTGTGAAATATCGAGGTTTTTTAGTTTTTTTATAGTTTAATTAAAATTTCATACGTGACCACTGACCAGTATAGGAACATAAATTACACGTTGATGCTTTGGGAAGAATTAAACAAGTTAAGAGAATAGCTAAAATTGTTTTATTTAAAAATGTAAGTGACAAAAGTAAATGTTATAATAAACGATTATATTTCGTTTTATTTGATAGTTTATTTAATAAACTATCAAATAAAACGAAATATAATCAAATTAAACGAGACGTTTTTATTATTAATACTATAATACTTACGTATACAGATACAAACAACAAGTTGTTATAAACTTTACAGAACAGACTAGCAATGTACCACGCAACAAAATTATGAAAACAATCGATTAATCTTTTAAAAAGTGCAGTCGCGTCGCCTTCTCGAGGGATTTACCGGATTCAGGGTATATTGTATGTTATGTTACTAGTGGTGTCAAAAAAGTAACTACTCGTTACTTTATATTCGTTACTATCCAATACCCGAAGTACCGAATACCGAACCGAGAACTTTATCGTTACTTCGTTACTTTGAATAGAGTGATTACATATTATATTACATTACACGGTAGTCGGCACTTACGAGAGTTACGAGACTCACCGCTATGGTCGGGTGGTCGCAGCCATATACGTAAAAGTTTATAGATATATGGTCGCAGCATATTTTGTCGTATTTCGTCTCGTTAGTTTGAAATATTTGCAGTGCTGCTCCATCGTTCTAATGAATTTTGGTTATGAAAGCTATGTCGATCAGCGACCTTATCGAATTTATGAGCGAAGATGACATTATAGACCTTATATTAAATGGACTACTTACTTTCAGAGAGGAGAAGTAGTCTGAAGGGAAAGAATGTACAAAATATATTATTTTTACATTGTAATTATGACCTCTGAGTACCTGTATTTTTTGATATTTTTTTATATTCTAGATATGTTGTGTTTGTTTAGTTTTCTAGTACTTTAGGGTTATTATGAGAATTGTTCATAAGTAAATACACATATTTACACATATTATAAAGTATTTATATTATGTAATAATGAACATTTTTGCAGTTTGCGTTACATACATGTTTTGTTTCCTCGTACGACGTATCTCTGTTATTTCATAATTATGAAAAAAGTTGTTGATGACCCAAATAGCCATCTATATGAAGCAAGTGCCTTAACTTCATACACGTTCGTAATTAAACAGTATTTCACAAGAGCACTTAGAATTTTCTTATTAGCCAAATAAAAATTATAATGATTGATAAAGATGAAGGTATTGCAGTAAACATTATGATAAACGATAGTAACCATAGATAAATATTAAGGGGGAAAGTAACGAATCATACCATACAAGACACAAAATACTTATACCTACTAATCGAAGTAATCAAAGTAACGAAGTAACGAATATTTGAAATGATTACTTTATACCAAAGTAAGGAAAAGTAACGAGTAGTCAAAAGTAACGAAAATCGACACCACTATATGTTACATAACTTATGTACGATGTACGGCTGGAGTCGGTTGGTCTCTTGTCTGGCGCGGTGGCATTACAGCGTTGCTGCTTTTACAAATTTTCAGATTTACCAGGGACACTAGGTGGCATTAGCTGACTCGTGACCACAGTTCAAGAAAACACGGTATGATATTGATATTGCGCCATTGCGCGTCGGCGGGTGACGCCACTGAGAAGCATCGCTGCTGGCTGCCTCCGAGTCGTGACTCGTTACTTTTACAGAGCTTTTCAACGGCACGTACATAAAATCGATATCCGTACAATGGTCTGAGGCATTAGACCTGTTCACACTACTATAAGCAGCTTGGAGCAGATGATTGATGTTCATTTGGCTAGAGCAGCTAATATTTTTTTGTTCGCTTGGGATGGAGGACTGTGCTCAAGATCAGTTAGATCATGCTCTACTTGCACCTAGTCTGGAGGTGGAGCAGTTAGAGCAAAAGCTGAAAGATGACAGATAATCAATAAAAACTGCGGAATATAAAATTAGTTATTTTTGTTACAAGTACCTAAAATGGAGTTTTTCAGGACGAATCATTGCTGTTTCCGGACGAGGCGTTAGCCGAGTCCGGAATAGCAGATGAGTCCTGAAAAACTTCATTTAGGTACGTGTGACAAACACTATTTTTTGTCATACGCTCCCAAAATTTAATTTTTATTTATACGCTTTTTGCAATTCTTCAGAACGCCTAAATTTGCAAATTTACCATAATTTTTTAAATCATAATGTACGACAAAGTTAGCTTAGAATTTGATATCGTAGCAACTAAAAATTTGACAATTTTGTCATGTGATTCGAAATTTGACATTTAGACATATTCAGGAATTTTGGAATAGTCCGTAAAAGTTGCCATGACGACTTTTAGGGACTAGGCCTAAAAAGAAGCATTTTACGGACTCAAATGAGTCCGTAAAATAGCTGTTTTTGGGAGCGTATGACAAAAAATAATATAATACCACTTTTTAAATTTTGAGAAACTGAAAGACATCGTGTTTTTTTCAGAAAAATATCCCTATATATAAAATGTTCTATCCACGTGCTGTCTTAACAAGAAGCGCGTTCATTTCGGGTAGCAAGCTAGGACGTGACGTGATCCGAGCAGGATATATCTGCTTGGAGTCTTGGAATGCAGTTATGGCATTTCGTGTTCTGCTCCAAGCTGATTTATTTGATTTTCTGAGCAGGTTGAGCAATGCCAAATGAATAGGCCTATTGGTTCATATAGAACATCGATTGCAAACATCGATGATTCTTTTCCGATGTATCGATTTATTGGGCATTTACGATAATTGGAGTGGTATGTATCTGAGCGTTCGTTAATTTGTGTTCCATTAACCAACCGCGTTCTGTAATTCAATTGAATCTACCGATACATGTACAGCGATTCAACTTTATGGATCTGCTATTTGTGTCGGTACATGTCGGTTTGTTTACACCTTTACACCTTATATTGACCTACAAATGTAGCCTGCGGCGAGCCTATTGTTACTTATATACTTTCGAAATTCTGAAAATAATTTTACTATTACATTAATTTTTAGAGAGAAATAATTAAAATACCTTCAACATCATATAGCGAAAAGCAACATTTTGAATATATTTTTCAACATGTTAATTTTTTGTTCTCTTAAGTTTTCTGCATTGAAACTGAAACTATTTTATAATGCCTTCAGTTTCCGAATCACTACTATCTAATATTTGGTAAAAGTTGCTAAAATTGCGATAGCTTGACTTTTATTTTTTTTCATTATAAGTTTTTTAGGAAATTCGCTACCCGCACCGTATCGTTCGACAATAACCATTTACCGGAACGTATCGACGATAATCGTTAATCAGCTGATTACCTACCGGTAGATACCGCTACAATTATTGTAAATGCCCATTAAAAACATCGATACATCGCTGTCATTTCTAATTGCGTTATTGGTCAGGCTGATTAGTTGCCGCACTGCGCCTACTGCCAAGAGTGCCAAGTCAAATTTATTTGTGTTTATAATTATATCAGCTGTTTGCTGTTTATGTTTAATGTTTATATTTTATATGTTTTTGAATTTGAATAGGAAGAGTTGTATGCGCTTAAACTGAGCAGATTTTAAAATATAAACCTACGCATTTTGTACAGTATAAAAATGACCCAGTATCCTTCCTCAGGTTCTTATCTAGAACTATCTGAAGAGCCAGTAAGATTTGAACCTGTAAACCAACTTACAAATGTGTTTTTTGATGATTCTAATAAGGACGTCTTTTCAGTTCGGTCAGGAGGTGTAATGGGTGTTGTCGTTAAGGTAAATAGTTGATATTATGTAATTATTATCAGAGTTACATTTATTTTCATATGCATGATGGGTTTCAACATTTGGGTGCAGACTTTAGCGCCTTAAAAAATAGCAGTTTTTTTTGGAAAAAAATACAGTAGAAGGTTTATAGAAGCATTTAATGTTAAAAAAAAATAATGAAAATTTCGAAAAATTTGAAATCCTCTTCTCGAGCTATGCCTATGGCACAGATCAATATCTGCTTTTTTATTAGCTTAATATCACTATCACTATCACTACACTGTAATATATTGGAAAAGTAAATAAAAGTAAAGTGCCAAAATATTAACATAACATACATGAACACTAATAATATTTCACTTCATGCTTGGTTCACTGTGGCTCGCTTCGGGGCACAACCAACGACATGTCCAAAATCAAGAAAAAACTGTTTTATGAAACAATTAATACAGTTCTTGAATGAAAGTGCTTTATTGTCCAAGGATCATTACAATGAATAAATCTTATTGACAAAGTATGATTAAAACTTTGACACATACACAATTTTGTAGTCAATTGAATCTTGACACAAATACATATACGCTAAGTACAAAAGTACCACACTTAACAGAATACTAAGTAATACATGGCACACCTAGCATATCTAAATACTATCCTGCTTAAAGAATTCGTCAATGCCATAAAATGCCTTCGACAACAGCCGGTCTTTCAACTTCTTCCTAAACATCCTCAGATTTAGGCTACGTCTCATCTCCAAGCTTAGGTGGTTATAAATCTTTAAGCCATTATAAATGAAGGAGTCTCTAATGAGGCTCAGGCGAGGGATAAGTAGGAGCACATGGTCTATCTGTCTCGTGAAATGGATTTGTTGGCAATTAGGAAAATCGGTTTTGTTTTTATGAATAAGGCAAGCAGTTTCTAAGATGAATAAACAGGCAAGGGTTAGTATATTATTGGAAATAAAAAGAGGCTTGAAATGAGCTCTAGGATGGGCATTGCATAAGTTTCTCACTGCTTAATCTTTTGATTCCAAGAAAACTCATCTCAAAAAAAGCTAGTCATAAAAAATACCTACATACAAAATCTGAAGCTGATTACTTAGTATTTTCAGATGTAAGAACTAAATGCAAAACATAAAGTCAAAAGTGTTACTCGAGTTACCTAGGAATGGTTGATATAATCCATCTCATTTCTGGAAATACATTAATGATAAAAGAAAATCTAACAGTGTTCCAAATCGTTGGATCTTGATGACAAAACTGCAGATAATGCCCAATCTGCATGCATACATCGGTCAAGATGGCGCCGAGTGATGGTGTGTCGGATCATGAGCTATAGAAAGTTAATTTTACATGTTGTAAAAAGAAAATATGTGGGAGTATTGTATGTACAGTGTGCGGAAAAATGTTCCATAAATCGTGTACTGCAAGAGAGTGGTCAGAAAAGGTCAGAATCATAGATAAAACTCAATTAATATGCGAGGAGCATGGTGACATAACCTCAAGAGAAATGGAAATTCTATACCTGAAGACCCTGGTAGGGAAAATGAAAAACAAGAACCAGGTTTTGGAGGAAAATAACACCCTTTTGAGGGAAAAAGTGTGTGATCTGGAAGAAAAGCTTCAGAAAATCAAATATGCTCAAAAAACTGGTAAACAAACAGAAACGAACAAGGCAAAAAAATCAATCAATCAATCAATCAACTTTTATTTGCAAAATACAACAACAATTGTACAATATAGTGGACACACAATTATACAATCTAGTTTAAGCATCGTCATTACAAAAATAAAATAAAATACAAAAACATGCTAAAAACATGTAGGACACTCATCTAACAGTAGAACCGCATAAATTAAATAAACACTAACAATAAAGGACCCTAACAATTAAAAAATTAAAAAATTAAAAACTGAAACTTAACACATAATCAAGTCTTCCGATTCTCAGTCCCACTAAGCCGGGCTAAAGAGTGATCATTATTATTGTTGCGAGAGTGATCGTCAACCGTCAGTGTACCCCAGTCAAACTCCAAGAACTCCCGGGCCTCATATGGGCTTATATGGTGAAGTATTTTTTTAATTGCAAATTTAAATTTGTTAGATGGTAAGGTTTTTATTTCTTCCGGAAGGCAATTAAAAAGTTTTATTGACGAAATTTTAAAGTTTTTATGGGTGAAAGACAATCTATGTTGAGGAATTATTAGTTGTTTTTTGTTTCTCGTATCATGGGAGTGAACCGATTGATGGGTTTGGAAGTTTACAAAGTTTTCTTTGGCATATTGGAGTGCTTGTTGGATATAAATTGCCGAGAGAGTTAATATTTTTAGGTTCTTAAAATGTGGACGGCAGGACTCCGATTGGTTTATTTTGGATAGGATTCTGATTGCTTTCTTTTGTTGTTTGAATATAATTAACCCTTGAATTAACCACTCCGGGGTGTGGCCCCATGCCAAGATGCCATACATGATAAGGCTTTGGAACATGCCCATGTATGCAATTCTGCCAATCTGTGCATTAGTATGTTGCATTATTTTCCTAAGTAGAAAGTTTACACTGGCCAGTTTGTTACTTAAACTGGTAGTGTGCGACTTAAAAGAGAGCTCTTTATCCAGTATAATACCTAAAAATTTAGTTTCTGATGGTTTATTATCTGTTGTTTGTTTCTTTAAATTAAATTCAATATTTACAGTTTTATTCAAATTAAGAGCTAGGGAATTTGAGTCGAACCAACTTTTTGCTTGAATGTTTAGTTCTGAATTTTTCCTTTGAGCTTGTTCTAAGTCTTTATGTGAATTGAAGTAGGTTGTGTCATCGGCAAATTGGATACATTTTCCACCATCCAAGCTAAGACAAAAGTCATTTGAATATATGACAAACAAAATGGGTCCCAGTATGGACCCTTGAGGTACACCAGATAAAACAGTTTTTATTGAGGATTTTAGGCCATCAATTTCAGTTAATTGTTGTCTTCTCAAGAGATAGGATTCTAAAAAGACTTTTGCATTCCCTCTTACCCCATAAGCTTCAATTTTTTGTAGCAAGGTCTTGTGGCAGACGCAGTCGAATGCCTTGGAGAGGTCACAGAATGTGGCAACCACACACTCCCCCCCCTCAAACGCATCGACCACGCCAGTCACAAAACTGAGTATTGCATGGTTAGTAGATAATTTTTTCCTAAAACCATATTGGGTTTTGGAGAGCAGTTTATTTGTGCTTAAGAAATTAACAAGCCTGACTGAGTATGCCAATTCAATTATTTTTGAAAGTGTGGGTATTATGGAGATAGGTCTATAGTTATTTAAATCTGTTTTTTCCCCTTTATTCTTATATATCGGTGTAACTCTTGCTAATTTTAGTTTATCTGGGAATTGCCCTGAGGTGAAACAGAGATTTATAATTTTAGTTAAAGGTGTCAAAATGCCCAACTTTATTTCCTTTAAAAGTCTATTGCTGTGACCAAAAGTATCTCTTGCGTTACTATTGTTTAGTTCGGTTATATATTGTGCAACTTCCTCTTCACTAACTGCCAAGAGGAACAAGCTTTTCTGCATTGATACATGTTGTTTTATGAGATCTGATGGATTTTTTTTGGTGTGTGGTATATTTTTTCCAATTTCTTTAGGTATATTAATAAAGAATTCATTGAAATCACTGGGGTTTATTCCTATTTTTGATGTATGTTTATTTTTTTTGTGAGCATTAAAGTATTGCCACATTTCTTTTTGTTTATTTCATTCATTCAACATTCTGGCGATACCGATAAATCTAGTGATGGGCAATTGCCACAGATACCTAAGCAGAGGATCAACCGTTCTGCTGCTTCACCACCAACACCGAAATTGCGGGCCGTATCGGAAGCACATCCTGCCAATCAGTCAAGTCATCTTGGGAATGACGTCATCCATACTGCAATCGCGGTTTCATCTATCCAAGTCTCTGAAAGTCCCTTGAATGAACAACAAATAATGTCAAATAGCGTGACAGCCAACAACGAAGAAGAATGGAAAAAAGTTTCTTACAAGAAAAATAAACGGCCAACAATAAAAAATCGTCCTGAGCCCCTAAAAGGCTCCAGCGATGACACCGAAGCTCTCAAAACAGCTCCAAGGATGGCATTTTTATTCCTCTCCGGGCTAGCTCCAGAGGTAACTATAGAAAAAGTCATCGAGTATCTGGCGGGCAAAAATTTAAAAGGATGCAGTTGCGAGAAAATGAAGACAAAAAAAGAAAAATATCGCAGTTCGTTTAAACTTGCCGTTCCACATCAGGACCGAGAACAATACCAGAACGCACACCTATGGCCTAAAGGGACCATAGTGAACCATTTTTTAAATCTTCAAGGCCAGAGAGAGGTGAACAACCAAAAGCCTCAGTTTCGCCCGGACCTGAGGTGGAAAGCACAAGAAAACGTGTAAAGATCCTGCATGTAAATGTGAGTTCGTTAAGAAATAAAGTGTTGCAGCTGGAGGCATTTATCATTGATAAAAACATAGACATACTGTGCGTTACAGAGCATTGGATGTTGGAATCTGAAATTTGCATATTTCAGATTGATGGATACAGAACTGTGGGATATTCGGCTAGAAAGGATTCGTTAGGAGGTGGTACGGCAATATATGTTCGAAGTAGCTTAGAGACAGAGAGTAAGACCTTTTCTGAGAATTATAATGTGGAAAAATGTATAGAATATTCGTGTGTTTTTGTAAAGGATTTTAATATGTATGTTTTAACTATGTATAGATCCCCGTCGGGACTCTTTGACACGTTCTTGGCAGGAGTGGAGAGCATATTTGATGCACTGGGTACCGACAGGTTAATTGTTTTGGCTGGCGACTTTAATGTCCATTTTGGCACTGCTGAGGTTAGTGCAGCTCAGTTGTGTGACACCTTGTTAGGCTTTGGTATGATACAAACAATACATGAGGCAACCAGGCGCGCGGCTTGCTTGGACAACATCTTCGTGAGTGCTGACGCAGATGTCCTTTGTACCGGAGTGGTAGATCTTAACATCTCTGATCACATGGGTCAGACAGTTGAATTTTCGGTACGTCTCCAGGAGAGAGGTTTCACACTAGACAATAAAATATGTAGACCAATAACTCAAAGAGGTTTATTTATGTTTTATAATATAGTAGCAGAGGTTTCCTGGGATTTCGTATCGGCAGCTAATCTTCTTAATATTGACAACAAATTTGATAGGTTCATGGATGTCCTGGAACAAGCCTTTCTGAGATCTTTTCCAGAGAAAAAATATGTTGTGCGTTCAGATCAATCAAACAACATTAGTTGGTTCAACGATGAACTAAGGGCTATGAGGGAACAATTACAGTTGCTTGGTGCGCTTAGTTTACAGTATAATGCCTTCAATATCAAACATCAATATATCCAATATAAAAAGGCATACAGGGAAGCAATTCACAGAGCCAAGATTGCAGCAAACGACAATTTCATTCGTTCTTCTGGTAATTCTAGTAAGTGTATGTGGCAAATTATTAATAAACAAAGAAGTGAATCTAAAAAAATCTCTCCTACTGACAAACTGACTTCCAATGACTTTAATAACTTTTTTCTTGATACAGCCCAAGCACTTGTAAAAAACATTCCAAAGTCTAATATAAATCCCATAGCAAATTTAGAAAAAGAAATTCCAACATTGAACAACTTTTCATTTTCAGAGGTAGGTTTCAATGAAGTTCGTGATATTATTAACAATCTAAAAAACCAGGCCAGTCGCGACATATACGGTTTGAATGTGAAAGTGATTAAAACCATTAAAAATATAATTTTGATACCCCTCACCAAACTTATTAATCTGTGTTTCAAAGAAAATATTTTTCCAACCGTGTTAAAAAGTGCGTTGGTAGTACCTTTGTTTAAAAAGGGAAATTATGATTTGCCAGAAAACTATCGCCCAATATCACTATTATATCCAAAATATTGGAAAAAAGTATGACGAGACAAATTGTGCAATTTTTTTAAACAAATGATTTATTTACCAAATGTCAGTTTGGGTTTAGAAGGGATAAAAACACAGTTCTGGGCATCCTTGATCTAGTTTCGGATATCCTTGATTCATTTCATGACCTTCAGTATAACACAGTTCTGTTCTGTGACCTTAGTAAGGCCTTTGACTGTGTTGACCATGGAATTCTCCTTCGGAAGCTTAGGGCATATAGGTTTTGTCCTGAAAGTCTTAACTTGTTGAAGTCCTATTTGGAGGGTAGGTGTCAGGCTGTACGGTATTCAGGGGTGACATCGGCAAAGCGTGAAATTACTATTGGAGTTCCCCAAGGTTCTGTCTTGGGCCCCATACTATTTCTAATATACGTTAATGATCTACCAAAGACTGATCCTATATCTAAGTATACACTCTTTGCTGATGACACATCGGTTTCTGTCGGCGCTAGTACACTGGAGGCTTCCCTGGAGAGTTCTGTGGTTGCGCAAGCGAGGGCTGAGGAGTGGTTTCACTGTAATAGACTGTTGCTGAATAAGGATAAGACTAAGAGAGTGGTTTTCTCGATGAGAGATTTGGGAACGGTCAACTCTCATGTTGACAAGACTAAGTTCCTCGGAGTTTATGTAGACCCTCGGTTGCAGTGGGACGATCATGTCAATTATGTCTCATCAAAACTGACAAAAGCTCTCTATTTGCTTCGGAGCCTGAGAGACAATGTCTCCCTGGTTGTGCTAAAAACAGCATATTTTTCTATCTTCCATTGCCATCTTTCCTATGCAATGCTTGCATGGGGTCATGCTGCTGCTGGTATCCGGCGACTTTTTGGCTTACAGCGAAGAGCAGTTAGATTGATGAGCAGATTAGGTTTCAGAGAAGACTGCAGAGAGGCTTATAGGGGGCTTAGAGTACTTACTGTGCCTTCCATATATATCTTGGAGAATCTTCTATATGTCAGGAAGAATATGGGTTTGTTTCTTGCTCACGAGGACGTGCATGGTCATTTAACCAGAAATAGAGGTAACATCATGCCCATCTACTGGCGCTTAAGGAGGTGTCAGAGCGGCCCTGGTTACTGGGCGATAAAAATTTTTAATGTTCTTCCCGTGGAGATTAAGACATTGCCGTTGTCAAACAAAAATTAAACAAATCCTAATATTCCACAGTTTTTATTCTTTTGATGAATTTTTAAATTGTGATTTTAACTAGTGTTGTGTTTTTATTTTAGTATATAAGTAAATATGTCTATATTGTTTTTAAAATTTTACTTTCTTAGTACTGTGTTGGCAATTTGAGGCCAGGCACATAATGTTTTGAAATATTTGTATTCTTACTATTATTATTTATTGACTTGTGTAAATTACTATGTAATATTGACATGAATAAATTTATGATTATGATTATGAATCTATGTTTGCTGAGCATTTTGCCAGTGTGTATGATCCCACACTATGCACACCACCTGAAGCTAAGTCATGTCCCAAAGAGAATATTTCTTTCCAAAATATTAGAATTTCTGAAATCTATGAATCCATTTGTCGACAAAAAAATTCCGTTTCTTTTCCCAGCTGTAAACTTTCATAAAAAATAATACTAGATACATTAAAGTTAACAACACTTTCCAATAGAAGGATTCAATTTGATTCTGTTTTTATTTTCAAACTACTAAACAT
>JAEQML010063263.1:0-23315 GCA_016904865.1 Pissodes strobi | reverse complement strand
GGAGACGCAATCTTAAAAAAATAATTATTGTTGACAGTGTCCACTGACAGCTTTATGTGACATTACTATAGCAACAACCTGTGCCTATTCACCGACACCGGCGCCGGTCTAAGCCGCCTTGCGAACCCACTTATCTTTAATAATAATAATTATTATTACTATTTTTGCATTAATTTGTCGACATTTGAAGAAAAAACAGCATATTTTATTTGGAGGAAAAGTTACTTTTCCTCCATATAAAGTAATATACTATTATATGGAGGAAAAGTGATACTTTTCATGAAGCGCTCGTGTTTAACAGTCGAACGGAGTGAGGTTGGTAATAGAAAGCAAGCCATTAAAAGTAACTTCTCCTCCAAATAAAATATGCTGTTTTTTTTTCAAATCGACAAATTAATGCAAAAACATCTCTTTTTACAAGCTTTTATTTACTTTCACCTGTGGGTCTGTCTGTCTGTAATCAAATCTTGCAAGCTGAAATTTGGTACACGTTTATAGTTCCGATGACAATACAATATCCCAGATAAACCCACACCAGAGGCAAAAGATCGGCAAATTCCGCGCCAGTCAACTTTAACCTTGACGTGGCAGTTATAAGCGGCCTGCACCAAATAATCTGGGTATGATTATAGAATTGTTCTTCAAAATTAAAATAGTTGGTCCGCGCCAATTAAATGAAAACGTGTTTTATTGGTGAACTGGTTCAGGAAAAATAAAAATTTGCAATAGCCATTCACTTTCTTTTTTCCCAACAGGCAATCATGGAAATCTTTTGTTATTATGGCTGCTCTGACTTTTTTACTGAAATTCCCTTAATACGCTTTATTGTATTCCGATTTAAGGTTATTTTAACATTGAAAATCTTTCTGTTATCCTAATATAGGGCCTCAAATAGTGAAAAAGTACATGCTACATTTGCCACATGACGTCATACGCGTGAGAGATCGTGTTAGTTTGCTTATTTAAACTTAAATTTGATCATAAGGTATCGGAATACGTTCAAATGACTAAAGTAAATTGGAACTAACTGAAACTAACCGAAAGTTGATTGAACGACTAACCAAAACTAGCCAAAAGTAACCAAAAGCACCAAAACGGGCTAAAACGTATCGGAACAGGTCACAAACATTAAAATAAATTAAAACTAACCAAAACGAGCCAAATTTTAAGGACTAACCAAAACTAACCAAAAACATTAACTTTGATTAAAACATATCGGAACCGATTCAAACGACTAATATAAATTGGAGCTAGCTAAAAGTAATCGAAAGTTGATTGAATAACTAACCAAAACTAACCAAAAGCAAATAAAAGCACCAAAACAGGCTAAAATGCATCGGAACAGATTCAAAGTATTAAGGTAAGTTTAAACTAACCCAAATTAACCAAATATTGGCGACTCACCTAAACTAACCAAAAACATTTAAATTGGTTATAACGTATCGGAATTGGTTCAAATGAGTAAAATAATTAAAAACTAACTGAAATCAACCGAAAATCTATTGAACGACTAACCAAAACTAACTAAAAGGACCCAAAAGCACCAAAAAGGGCTAAAACGTATCGGCACAGATTAAAAATATTAGATAAGTTGAATTTAACCGAAGTCTGGCGACTAACTTAAATTGACCAAAAACATTTAAACTGGTTATAACGTATCGCAACCGGTCCAAATGACGAAAATAAATTCGAACTAACTGAAAGTAACCGAAAGTTGATTGAATGACTAACCAAAAAAACGAAAATTGGTAATAAGGTATAGGAGCCGGTTCAAAAGACTAAAATAAATTAAAACTAACTGAAATTAACCGAGAGTTGGTTAAACGACTACCCAAAAGTAAACAAAAGCACCAAAAAGCCTAATTTTCAGTTAGTTTTAATTTATTTTAATCATTTGAACCAGTTCCGATACGTTATACCCAATTTTAATGTTTGTAGTTAGTCACCAAAATTCGGTTAATATGTATTAGTTTTAACTTACTTCCATAGTTTTAATCTATTTCGATACGTTTTAGACCGTTTTGGTGCTTTTAGTTACTTTTGGTTAGTTTTGGTTAGTCATTCAATCAACATTCGGTTACTTTCAGCCAGTTCCAACCAATTTTAATATTTGGGTTCATTTTAGTTAGTCGCCAAAATTCGGTTAATTTGGGTTAGTTACTTATTTTAATACCTTTAATCAGTTCCGATACGTTTTAGCCCTTTTTGGTGGTTATGGTTACTTTCGATTAGTTTTGGTTTCAATCAGTTTTAGTTAGTGTTAATTTATTTCAGTCATTTGAACCGGATCCGATACGTCATAACCAATTTTAAGGTTTTGGTTAATTATAGTTATTCGCTAAAATTCGGTTAATTAAAGTTAGTTTCAACTTAACTTAATATTTTTAATATATTCCTATATGTTTTAGCCCTTTCTGGTGCTTTTGGATACTTTTGGTTAGTTGGTCGTTCAATCAACATTCGATAAAGTTCAGTTAGTTTTATTATATGTTAGTCATTTGAACCGGTTCCGGTACATTATAAGCAATTTTAATGTGTTTGGTTAGTTTTGGTTAGTCGCCAAAATTCGGTTAATTTAGGTTAGTTTTAATTAACATTTGTAATGTGTAAGTTTTAGCCCGTTTTGGTGCTTTTAGTTACCTTTGCTTAGTTTTGGTTAGTCATTCAATCAACTTTCGGTTACTTTCAGTTAGTTCCAAATTATTTTAGTCACTTGAACTGGTTCCGATACATTATAATCAAATTTAATGTTTGTGGTTTGTATTCGTTAGTCGCCAAAATTCGGTTCGTTTTGGTTAATTTTAACTTACTTTAATTTTTATAACCTATTCCGATAGGTTTTAGCCGGTTAGTTTTGGTTAGTGGTCCAATCAACTTTCGGTTAGTTTCAGTTAGTTACAATTTTTTTAGTTATTTCAAATCGCTATAATCAAATTTAATGTTTCGGTTAGTTTTGGTTAGTCTCCAAATTCGGTTCGTTTTGATTAGTTTTAACTTACTTCAATTTTTGTAACCTGTTCCGATACGTTTAAGCCCGTTTTGATGTCTTTGGTTAGTTTTGGTTAGTCGTTTAGTAAATTTTCGGTTAATTTCAGTTAGTTTCCATTTATTTTAGTCATTTGAACCGATTCCGATACGTTATAATCAAATTTAGTTTTAAATAAACAAACTAACACGATCTCTCACGCGTATGACGTCATGAATGTGGCAAACGTAGCATACACTTGTTCACGATTTGAGGCCCTATACTAGGAAAACAGAAACATTTTCAATGTTAAAATGCATTTTTAGATTGTCATACATGCAGAATAGATTGGTTAAAAGAAAAGTTCCGATATCATTGTAATGGTATAAGTATATACCCTGTATATCTACAGAATATTGTCATTATTAAATATTATCATAATACATTTTATAAACTGCACACTGTTGCACGGATAGCAAAACACGCTGACCTGATTAGCGACTGGGTTTAATTAAGATCATTGATACCATTATTGTAATATCAACCATTATACAATCAATACACATAGAGTTAAGTAAGCTCAGACTATTATTGAGGCCTCGGATGAAAGAACCTAACTCAAACTATAAACTTAAGTGAACACGATATGGCACCCCCAGATTGAGTCTTTACATGGCGACCCTGCCACTCCCTCATACGTGGTCAAAATAAAGTATGCCTGGTAGGCAAATAATCCACAGAGGCCTTATGAATTAGCAAGATGGCTAAGAGAAGAAGAAAAAAGAAGACAATTCTCTTTTAGGTTTTTGGTGAATACAAGATGTGAAAATAAAAATGGAGGTTATGCATGGACAATTGAACATTGGAAAACAATAATGTGAATGCGGAAAAAAAAACATAAGTGAAGTAGAAATGTGCACAGGTACTTATAGGCTATAAAATTTAATGTTAAAAGGTGCTAAGTTAGTTATATATTTTCCTGTATATAAGGATATATTAGGGTAACTTTTTAAGTATTATATTTTCATTATCATATTTAATGCATACGTATAGGTACCATCGTTCTATTTGAAATATATAATATATAACCATTTAATTTATTCAGACTTAATACTCAGTCAAATATTTGCAGTAAAAGTATTGATTTATCAAATCGAATCGCTGGGACAGTGCCTAGCCGATTAATTCTGAAAAGATCAAAAATTTCTGGAAATCAGTAGACCAATCGTAGATGCACAAACATGCACAAATTATAGTTTAATTAAAAGTCTAAAAAGCGCAAAACTGCATTGTGTCGGTTAAAAATCAAATATATATAAGTAGTTAATCGCAAAATATTTTTTTTTCGATTAGCTTTCCGTCATGGGAAGTATAAATAAGTGCCAATAAAACAAGCTATACGTAATTGAGAAGTATACTAAAATATACAAGGTATTTCAACAACTAAACAGTAGCAAAAATTATTTAAGTATGATAAATCTCACAATTTTGTACATTTTCAAATCATATTGATGTAGAATATTTTACACATCGCAGCATATAAATTATCATAAGTTGTAAAGTAAATAATAAAATAAAACGTAGATAAATTCTCTTAAATAACGAGTATTCATATAGTATTGAAGTAATCGGAATTTCGCAATTATTCTATGAACATAGGTCATCAACTCGTAGTTATTAATATCGCAAAATTACAAAATTGCAAATTTCGTATATGCCAGCATATACATAAAAATAATAAATAATGTTAATAATGACGCGGCGCGTAGCAAATAGCAAAACTCCTGAAATCGGAATCGAGTGAATTAAATGCTAGCTGCATATTATATATTTAATTATCGATTAAGATGGAATATAATTATTTTCAATATGAATAAAATAACTGCTATGCTTTATCACATCATTATAATATATAAATATTATTTAAGATTAGTTAAAGATTTTGAATTTGAAAGAAATGGTTGTAATTTACGCAATATGGTTTAAATAATGTAATTTATTGCATTAAATTTCGCCGTACACGTTATATATCTGTACGCAGTTATTACATGGAAATTGCTTATTACTAAGACATATTTTATAGGTGAAATAAGCCGTAGCTTATAACAATGTAGGGTTAATGTGAAAAAGGGTATACAGATATGGCAAGAAATAATGCTAATTTCAACATCAGTGGCGAATTGTTAAACGCAAAATTTTTGAAAAGACCTACCAATAATTGATTATTAACTTAATCACATACGCATTCAAATAAATAATAATAAAATAAAATAAGAAATTTTCTTTTTTTTCAGTAGTAAGAGGTCAAAGGTATCTCATAATTTTTAAAATATTAAAAAGAGTATCATTAAAATAACGAAGTCAGTCATTCATTAACGTCCAGAAACTCATTTCTTTATTTTGACAGTTGTTTGAAGCTGATACGATAAAACTTTTATGATTCAATTTGGATATTTATTCTCTTATGGGATTCGTTTAGATAGCGATTTACGTACAAAATAACTGGTTCACTCAAACCCATTGGGATGCTCTTTGAGTAAAAAATAAATTTATAATAAGAAATATTTAAGTTGAGTTAAGTTCGCTGACGCTCTTTTGAAATGATCTTAGTCAGTTTATCATGATCAATTTCATCAATTTTACAATGGGACAAACAAAATTCAAACAAATAGCGGTATATCTTATTCGGGCATGCCTGTTAGTTATTATTATGATGAAATTAAACGCAATAAAGTAAAACGAGATGATATTCGAGATCCTTTGATTAAGTTTGATTCCTCAATACTCAAACACTACTTGTGAAATTGTAAATTTATCTTTAAATATCAATTGTATATTCTAATATGGTAAACATTACATCCAATTAACTGAATATATATCTTAGATAGAAAATTACTCGGAAAATGAAGAAATACAAATTAAATAGTAGATATTATGAATAACGAATACCAAATAATAAATGAGAAACTTACATAGTCGCGCAGCTGAGGGCGGACTACCTGAGGGTAGATTTCCATAAACACGCAAGCAAGTAACCGTACCGCGATACAGTACCATATCGGAATGGATAATGCCACAAAGGCAGTAGTGTAATTCTTACTAAATAAGCGAAATCATGTTAAATAAAGTCGCGAACTCATTGAATTTTAACCACATTAAAATAAGTGATCGCTAAAGTGCAGTGAAAAATGGGTACTATCTAGATTCGCAGATTAAATTTTAACATCACAAATAACGTAACTTAATAATCTATAAATCTGCGAGGACATACAATGAAAAAATTGAAAAATAATGAGATAATTATTAGCTAATGAATAAATCGATCAAAACGACAAATGGAAAGCAAATTCGAGCTAGTAATACGACCACTAATATAATTTTATACGTAAAATACGGCTGATATAGTCCGTTCTTTGCAATAGATAATTTAGTGCTGTTATGTACACAGAAAAGGGCGAGTATTACTTGCAAGTAGTTTCACTTATTCAGTGGAACGAAGGCTGATTGTGTGTATTTCAGTTTTTTTTCTAATTGTTTAGTTGTATAAATTTGTACCAGGCCAGGTTCAATAAAATCAAAAAACCAAAAGAAACAATGTAATAACTTAATATTTATATATTCGATTACTTCGGAAAAAGAAAAGAGAAATAAGCATCGGAACTATAAATTTAAATAACTAGTAATTAAGAATTAATTTTTTTTATTAAGTATATTCTTATCGAGACAAGCTCGGATTGAAAATAAACTCTTTATGGAACGTAGGCACACTATATAGACAAGAGCTTCCAGAAAGCTAGGGAAGTAGCAAAAAAAGTAGTATCTGCTAACGCAAGCAAATTAAAAACAAGAGCGAGTTTGAACGCAAGAGCTTCGCAAATGTCTGGCTTGATCAACCAAATATTGGGGAAGTTCGCAAACAATAACAAAATTGGGTGTTACGTCATCAATAGAAGTTAGTAAGCTTTCTACATAGACAACCTCACAAGCAGGGAAATTTTATTATTTCCCCCTAACATCTATTATTTTAATTTCGCTTTCTAAACTTTCTAGTTTTTTGTTAAAACGTTCTCAATTTCGATCCTTTGTTTTTTTAGTTCTCATTTCCATGTTTTATTTTTAAATCTTTTTGTTTAACGATGTAACAGTAAAATGCTCGAAACACGATTTATTAATTATTTTACCCTAAATGTGACAATATATTGAAGTCAAATTTTCGATCGGCATTGGCGCGAGACGAAATGTTGAGAGATTTGATTGAAATAGGAAGAGATAGAAAGAAGGACAAACTCCGCAAATACCTCAGTAATATAAATAAATATTATAAGTGATCACTAACCAGAAATCTTGATCGGCGTAAGACTTAGGTACATCGTCGAAAGATCTGGGAGTAATAAGGATAAAATATGAAAGTAATATAAATGATAAACACGTGTATAAATAAAAGACTCCAAAAGGACCGGTCCACAATACATCTGGAGGAGTCTATTATATGAGAATTGCAAACAATGTTCGCTAATGGCAGTATATTCTTTAGAGAAATACCAGTCTAGGCTAAAAAGGCCGGTGATCAGAGTTTGGCAATAAAATACAGATATGACGTACGCCAAAGGCGGTAATTCGTGAAGAAAAAGGTATAAGGTAATAATAAAATGAGGTTTAAGCGAGTGTAGCGGAGTATAAATAAACAAATATATGACAATAAATAAATATAAGAAAAAGAGAGAACATAGGTTTAAATAAGTTCTTTCAAACTAAGAAAGTATACGACCTGAATCATTATATATTTTTTTTACATGATAATTAAACGACCATAATTAGACGGCGATAGAAAATAAAAGGTTATAAAATAATTTATTTTTTAAAATTTAACCAGAATAGAAAAGTGCAACCAAACAAAACATCCCTAAGTATGCTACATAAAATACAACTAATTAAATGTTTAAGTATATAAGACAAAACTGCTTAAAGACCTTACGTATAGTTCATTTTATGGAATGGTTGATAACTTTATTAAATAATACAAGAAAAATATAGATAATATTTTATTTCTTAATAAGGCACATTATTAGGCAACTACTGAAAAATAAAAACACATCAAAGGACTGCTATTATTAAAGCTAAATGGATTTTATTACCATGGATTTTTTTTTCTTTTAATCATAATTAATACTAGTAAGTGATTCAAAATGCCTTTAATGCATAATTATATGCAATTCCTATTTATGCAAAGAACGATGGATACCTATGCATTGATAGACTTGATAGTTATTATAGAATAGAAAATTATGCTATATCATTTTATATTATATTATTATATACGTTATATTGGTTATGTTACTTATTATTAATTGTACTAGATGTAAGATAAATTTAGACAAACGGAGCTCCACTTCTCATATTTCCATATCTTTTATTCTATGATCATACTATGAATTCTTTCTTAATCTTTTTACTAACAAACTCTTCCTTCTATTTCCATACCTTATAGTATAAGTATTGTATAGTCATAAGAACAGGTTGACGTGTTAAAAGTTACAAGATAAAGTAAATTGCTGCTATATAGAGTTACATATTCACAAATGTACTTTGAAATATTTCATTGCTTACATATCACAGAAAGGAACAAAAATTTCAGGTCTAGAGAAATTTTTTCTCGAAAAAGGGGGGAGGTGTAATGGTATAAGTATATACCCTGTATATCTACAGAATATTGTCATTATTAAATATTATCATAATACATTTTATAAACTGCACACTGTTGCACGGATAGCAAAACACGCTGACCTGATTAGCGACTGGGTTTAATTAAGATCATTGATACCATTATTGTAATATCAACCGTTATACAATCAATACACATAGAGTTAAGTAAGCTCAGACTATTATTGAGGCCTCGGATGAAAGAACCTAACTGAAGCTATAAACTTAAGTGAACACGATATGGCACCCCCAGATTGAGTCTTTACATCATAATAATAAAAAAAATTCCCAAATGTGGCCAATATTCTGGCGGACACTGTATAACATTAGTTAGATTTAAAAAAGATTTAACTATAACATTGTATCTGCCAGTTTTCAGATTTAATTGAATTTCGAGCTCATTTGTTTTTAGAATATGCAATAATTTTGGAAATAAATGTGTTGGAATGTGCATTAAACAACATTTATACATACCTTTCAGGATCGCGGGCGAATTTAAATAATGATTTTTCGCCACCGCTTCTAGTAGAACAATTCAAATAAAGGCACTTATAACCAGGCATTTTTAACAAAAATAAAATAAAGATTAATTATTTTTCGTAACACTCTCGGACTAAACCAAAAGACTCGCGTGGCTCGCGTTTAGATTCACACTAGAGCTTGCCCTGACTATTTCTAGGGATGGCTGGCCATCCCAAGGAGGCGGAGCTTTAAACGAATTCTTGTTTCATGCGTTAGGTGGGAGGTTTCGCATCTGGTGTGGGTTTATCTGGGACAATATTATAATGTTGTTAAGTTTACACCTCCCCCCCTTTCGGGGGTAGGGGAGGGAGTACTACTTAAAGTATGTCCGTTTTTGTTTAAAATTGGTATATGGGGGTTTTTGGGGACAATTAATATGAATTTTCTATCAGATTTTGAAAATTCAACATGGCCGATATTGGGTTAAATGTTGCAAGTCAATTTTAGCTGACTTCTACATATCCAACTGGCTTGAAATTTGGGATGGGTTTGTAGTTCAAATGGAAATATAAAACTATGGTGTTGCCATTGTTTATTCTTATGAAGACAGTGGTGTTGCTTACACTTCCCACCTCCTTTTAAAGCTTAGTGCTGAAGGAACTACTTAAAGAATGTCCGATTTAGTTTAAAATTGGTATTAGGGGGTTTTTAGGAACAAGGCATATACATTTTTTTTATCATATATGAGACTTTTACTACCCAATCTTACTTTTTTGTCTTCTTTCCATTTCTATCTTTAGTTTTCATTTTCAAACAACGGATATTATTTTTTATTACGCTTATATTGGATCCATAAAAATGGTATTTTATGGCTGGCTTTTATTAAAATAAAAATAATCATGTTTAGCCCTGGTTTTTAAAAACAATTGAATTTTGACAGCTAACTTATTACCTCTGTCTCTTCGGCAGATTTCACAATTTTTGTTGCAATTTGTGTAAATTATCATGCTTTGTTTCGGGACTTTTTTTAGGCTTAGACTAAAAGTTCTTTGCAATCTGTTTAAAATGGCAAGATAAAAGTTACCTGTCAAAATGCAATTTTTTTAAAAACCATAGCAACCTGTGTCAATGGCTAAACATGATTATTTTTATTTTAATAAAAGCCAGCCACTAAATACCATTTTTATGGATCCATTAAGCATAATAAAAAATAATATCCGTTGTTTGAAAATGAAAACTAAGGATAGAAATGGAAAGAAGACAAAAAAGTAAGATTGGGTAGTAAAAGTCTCATGGCTGTAGGTTAAACCGTTTTCATACAAAAATCGATGAAAAATGGAAAATCAATATATCAAAAATATCAATTTTTGAAAACTCTTAATTTGAAGTTTTTTATTCTGCCATCCTAGAACGCCTTGGTTGACGTATAAATTGCACCATTTCTTTTGGTCGTAGCACATGTTGTTTTCTTATAAAATGCAAATAAATGTCAAAATAGGGTAAACTTTAAATTCTCATAAGTCAAAATCTATTAACTTTAGCTATAGTACATCCTACATAAAAAGTGTTTAGAATTTTTCGTAGAATTCAAATATGCAAAAATATACGGGGGTTGCCATTTAAAAAAGTTAAACTTATATCGTTTCCGGTGAAACCGGAAGTGACTGTCCTTTTTTTTTTGCTTGAAATGTGCACGTCGCTGAACCCTATGGTCGTACAAATTTCAAATTTTTATCTCAAGCCATTTTAAAATCCCGGCCTGGGTAGTAGTTTCGTTGTCATCCGGTATACTACGAATCTAAGTTTTATAAATAAATATATAATATTTACTAAATTTGTGATTTTGCTATACCATAACACCTACTAAAAAGAAAAAAATGAATAAAAGTAAAAAAACAAGCTTTTATTTAAATGCACTAAAAAGAAGAACATAAAAATATAAAGTAAATCAAACCCATTATATGTTACATTAAACATTTTTATATGATATAAAAGCTTGTCGCGAGACTTTTCTGTTTAAATTTCTCGTGACAAGCTTTTATATCATATAAAAATGTTTAATGTAACAAAATAATGGGTTTGATTTACTTCAAATTTTTATTTTCTTCTTTTTAGTGCATTTAAATAAAAGCCTGTTTAATTTTTTTTTTACTTTTATTTATTAATGGTAATAATAATAATTATCATTAAAGATAGGTTCGCAAGGCGGTTTAGACCGGTGTCGGTGAATAGGCACATGTTGTTGCTATAGTAATGTAACATAAAGCTGTCAGTGGACACTTTCAACAATAATTATTTTTTTAAAATCGCGTCTCCGATTGTGTTTTAATTCCGTATTGATAAGTAGTTATTGAGTAAGTTCGATTAAATAATAACCAATTTGTTCCTAAATTAGTGATTTTTAGAAATGCAGTGCACAAATGAGTGATAAATACAAATTTTAGTTTAATAAATCTTGAGTTTTTGACGCTGATTTTGTTGTTTGTTTGTATCTATGTTGTTATGACAACACTTTTACGTCCACCGGCGAAAAAGTGAAACGTAAAGCTCCGGCGGAGGAAAACGAAACTTCACGACACAGTCGAGTAATGACGGATTTACTGACGTTTGAAGAAAAATAATTTTTATTTTAAAATGGTTTATAGTGACACATTCATTATATATTACCCTAATTCTATCCTTAGTTTTCAACTTTTTGAGATTTGATTTTATTCTCAGCATTTACACTTTGACGGTCGTTTCCGAATTTAAGCAACATCGTCAAACTCATGGAAAAATGTGTTTAGTTGGTAGCACTGTCATTAAATCGATATAATCGTTTATACAGTAAACTAAACCGATTTTAAGTGAGATCAGCCATTTTTTTTAAACCAATTATGCCTTTAATATGTTTTTATTAATGTTCATATACGAATTGGTAATAGTATATTATGCAACAAGCATTTAATGGTGGCTATTCAAACACGAGCATAGGCGTGTGTCGTAACGAATGCGAGGGTCTTAATAGTTGCATACACTATTTCTTCTACGACCAGTCATAATAATGAAAAATAATCTTTAATTTC
This sequence comes from Pissodes strobi, assembly GCA_016904865.1. NCBI lineage: Eukaryota > Metazoa > Arthropoda > Insecta > Coleoptera > Curculionidae > Pissodes > Pissodes strobi. The sequence goes on along the minus strand of JAEQML010063263.1, from coordinate 11,123 downwards.
TTAAATTGTCTATGAACTATCAAAATTGATAAATTTTAAATCTGTCATGATCATGGCTGTCGTTGATATTGCCTGCAAATCACTGTGATCTTGAATTTTGATTGTATATAGCCCAGTTTTTTATAATGAAACTTCAGTACCGTAATGAATTTCATTACGATACTGGTAATAAATGTCTACTAAATCAATTAAAGTATTACGATTTAATATTGAAAAAATATATTACTAAAATATATTAAAATCAGAAAATTATCGATGTGAAATTTGAATTTTTAAACTGGTAGGCTGTTGTACTTATAGTGACAATAGACCTGCGTTGCTAAGGAAACCTTTAAAATAATCAAATATCTGTCAATTTAATTCTGTGATTTGATTTATGTGTATATATGTGTATGTATATCCGGGAAAAAAGTAGCCACTTTTTTCACGGGGAAAAAAGTAATTTCATAAAAAAGGAAATTTTGTTACCTGGCAACAGAGATAAAATGTCAAACGTTTTTCCCGTCACAGAAAAAAAGGTTATTTTTAATTATTATAACGTCGTATAAAAAAATGGTGTATGCAAGTTACATTTAATGGATATTAGGATCAAAGACATTTAACCTGAAGAGACGGGACAAATGGTTCTTTGTTTCCCCCAACATTGAGGCATATTCTATGTTCGATAGATGTAGCGTTGCCAAATTTTAAGTTTACGAGTTACTGTACATACTTTTTTCATATTAAATTATAACACTAAATACTTATTTTCCCCATTTTTGATTCATCAAAAACCGGTTCTAAAGTTCTTACATGTCAATCTGGCAATGCCGCTTCCCTTGCTTCCGCCTTGTTTTACCCCCAAAATATTTATAGTATGCACGTAGTAAAGTAACTGCACCAATAGATTGAGAGCATTGGAGGTCGACGACCGACGGCTCTTCCCCATTCGAAGTATACTAACTTGGTAACGTTTCAAAACCAGTGAAGGCACTGCTGTAAATATGTTTATCTACTTTAATTATATTATATACCTACCTAATACGGGTACTTATTAATACAATAGCTTTATAGAAATACCCTAACAATTTACTGGTTTGGCAAATCTAAATAAACCAATTACAATTGCCAATACTCTAGATTTAATCTTTTTTTCTAGATATACCAGTTTATTTAGGAGATTCAGCATTTATAATGAAATGAAGATATATTTTTAATAGGTATTTAATAGAAGAAAATAGTTATTAAGCTACTTTTTGAATATGTCATTAACCAGATATTTGTCATATTTATGTTTTTAAATAAAATTTGTATGCTTCAGTTCCTTTTTATTTGTCTCAAAACTAATGATAAGCAATTTATTTTTAGGCTAGCAGTGGTATGATTTAATTTTTCGTTTAACCATTGAGAGCAGAAAAACCCTATGTGTCACAAAAACGTTTAAATCGGAATAAAATTGCGTATTTTTGGTATCTCATAAATTTCGTGTTCAAATTTGAAATTATTCAGGAAATAAGTTTTTGGAAATTTTATTTCATTATTAGCTGCTGAATAGTATATTCTGCAATGACCATGCATTGCAAATGTAAGTTGAATATACTTTTTTTTTACGACTGCCCTGAAAATAGACAAAAACGCACTAACAACTGCTCTTGAAAACTGGACATTTCACACGCTTATTCGGGTATTTAGATTAAAGGGCTTCGTCTCCGTTTTAGAGCTTCGCCCTCAAAGGTCCCATTACCAGATCTCTAAAAAAGCGGGCCCAATTATAGGGCTTCACCCCCGGGAGCCCCTTCTTGCAAAACTGCAGAAAATGGAACTCTTATACCAGGGGCCCCCTTTTAAGACTTGGGGCCCCATTTTAGGGCTTCGCCCCCGGGGGCTCCATTGCTAAATCTGTAAAAAATGGGACTCCCGAACCATAGGCCTCATTCTAGGGATTCGCCCTCGGAGTCTCTTTTTCAAAATATTTGGAAAATGGGGACCCCACTCCGGTGGCCCCATTTTAGGACTGCCCAATAAACATTTTTCGCAACTTATGGTAACACGAAGATATATAATGGCTATATAAAGGTAACAAAGGTATATAAGAAAGTTTCGGAGTATTATAATCTGTACCTTTTGGTAACCGAGATTTATAACGGGTTTATAAGGTTACTATAAGTTACAGGTCTATAATAAGGTGATATAACTATTTCCATCACCATTTTTATAAAACTTTTAGTAATCGTTACCAATGTATTCATAAGACAGTTTTATAAGGTTTACCGTAACCTCATTGATATAACTGCAATACCTTAAGTTATATAGTAGTGTTGTTAATCACTTTTATAAAAACCGGTAGATAGTAGTGTTTGCCATATTATGTTATAAAACTCTTGGTCATAATATAGTAACGACCGTTTCTTTTATAAAACTTCACTGCCTTTAGTAACACAAATTACCCCAATAAACCTTACATTATCATGCTTTTATATAAAATGGCCCCCTCCTAGTAAACGAATAAATATAGATTGTTATTGTTATTTTTACAGTGATTCATCATGAATAACTGGAAAAAAATTAAGTACAGCACTTTATTTCTCCGAAAAGTGACAAACATTTTTAACAAAATCTTAAATTCTGTACCATCTACTACGACTAGTGTTTATAACCTACAAAGTGTCAGTTCGGAGCTTTATCATTGAAAAAACATCTACAACAGATGTAATTCCATTAAATAATATACCTGAAGGAACCACAAGACAAATTCACGCAGAAGTTCCTTGTATGTGGCAGAAAATGAGTCCCTGGAGAAACGTGATGACAACGAATGCCATAATAAATGGTCGATTGAACTTGATGACAATTCGACTTGTTACGAAGAGTTAGAATCCATGAAAAATGAACAGCTAAGGAATGCTTTGAAAAATTGGGCCTGTGATGTTAATATAACACAACGAGCTTTAAAAGAAGTTATACGGATTATTAATGTTCGTTTGTCAAATATATTACCAGTAGATTCATCGAAGGGTTGCCTACCAAAAAGGTTCTGTAAAATCACTTTCAGTAAGGTGTGTTACTATAATTTATATAGAAACTTTTGGAGGCCGTGCAGTTTTATTTCAACACTGCTAAAGTTATATACTGTTACCATCCGTTATATAGGATCACCCTGGGTGATATTATGCTTTCCAAGGTATATATAGTTACTACATTCGTTCCGCCATGAGTGTTTACCAAAAATTAAAATTATTAAAAAGGGAGGTTGCAAAAATCCAATATTTAACTTATTTTGTTAACAATTGATCCAAAATAAACGTTTACTTGTCCAATGGGGAGCATATACGATTAGCATTTGTTAGAAAATCAGTGTGGAATAAAATATTGTATATATATTTTCTGTAAAAATCGGAACTAAAATGGATTATTACTGAGTATTTTAAGGGCCCCTAGTATCCTATCTACTTTTGCAGTAAAAAACCGTTCCCACCTAAATTTTGGATCTACCAAGTCTGTATAGTAGAGTAGTTAGAAATAAATTGCCACCAACTAATACTTTCTAATGTATTCTTCATTTTCAAACACCAATCTTATTCCTAACTATTTTATCGAAATAGAAAATGAAACATAATAAAAAAATTAAATGTGTCTGAGAGAGAGAAATAAACGCCATTGTAATAAATGACACCACTGACAGGTGGTCTAATGACAGAATTGACAGAAAGAAGTAACGGAACTTTGGTAACAGAAATATTTCTAAAACCATTGTAGGCAAGTTTTATAAAGGTAACCGAAATATATACAACACTGTATTATATTACTAAAGGTGTTAAAGCGAAGTTATTTAGTAAGTTATATAGTGGTTACCATAATGGTTCTGTTACTATTGGTTACATAACTTAAAGTTATATAGCGCTACTAGAAAAAGGTGTTCGCAACCTTTATAAATGCCCCATTTAAGTTCTTTAAGGGGGTTATCAGAGTAACAGAAATATTTCTGTTACTAAATATATAACTGTCGGTTATATATAGTAGGTGATATAAGAGTAACGGCAAATATTATACAAGCAAAAATGTTTATTGGGTGTGCCCTTAGTTATAGTTTAGCGAGAATCTCTTACTCACGTAGCTTCTTTCATTAGGAATAACATTTTCTGATAAATCAATAATAAAAATGTTTCCCATATAACATGTAATTTTCTACCACACTCCCAGTGGGGCACCCTGTATGTAGTAGTCGTAGAAAAAGTATAGTGTGCTACACGTGCTGAAAAGACTTTATGACACGAGCCGTAAGCGTAACTGTCTCATTCGTGTGAAAAGTCTTATTTTCAGCACTTGTTGCGCAATATACTATTTCTATTTTGGTATCATAAAGATAGAAAAGAAGAAGTCTTTTCGATTCGCAAAGTAGTGTCGAAAAGAAGCTCTTTTCGACACTATTTTTGATGACTGGTTGCTATGATATTAACAAAATTGTGCAATGTCAAAGCTCCCTGGCAACAATTTCGACACCGTTTTGAATGGGATTCCTAATAATATAGACGTCAAAAGTGACAAGATGGCCGTCCAACTTTTGATCGCGACTTGAATAAATTAATGTTTTTCATTAAAAAACGTGCAAAATAGCACTCTTCGGCCAGTTTTGTTTGGTTTCAAATGGACGTTTTAAAGCCTGAATTTTTGCGACGCGACGCGACGTGTAGCTCTTTTGTATTTCGTGAGTGATTTCCTATAAATATTTTTTATAAACTTTATATCAAAGTAACGATGGTCTTGCGGTGTGAGGTATGCAAAATCTCCAGCTATTATCATCCGAACCTGAGTTTCCACAAGTAAGTAAAAGTAAATGAAACACAGTAGTACAGTGGGCACCATTTTGTGATGTGATTAATTAATATTTTATAATACTTACCTATGTATGTAATATTAATGGATAATCTGATATGTTTGCAGTTATTTAACAACCTCTATTAAATCATTTTTGAAGTGAATACTTCTTTGGTTTCATGGCAGTGGTTTTGCAAGGACACGGAAAAATTTCGTCACACAGCAAAATAACTATTTTGTGTTCACTAACCTTCAGAACCCATATCTAACCCAAACTAACTCAATCTAACACACACACTATAAATAAAACATAAATATATTTTAAATAATGCACCCGAATAAATACCATCATTTCAAATTAAACGTATTTACTTTATTGAAATTATTATTATGATGGACTCACATTTTCAAAGTCTACGTCTATGAACTGTCCTTGCTTTCGTTCAGGCGGGGGCGGGCAATACTACATTTAGTAGTGGGGACGAAGTTTGACAAAAGTTTGTACACGATACATAAAAATATAAGGAGGCGGGACAATCGTTTTGTTGATATTTTCGCAAGATTTCGGATTTTTATGAATGAGTTGTCGGGTCTCTTTAGGTTAAATGTTTTTGATTAGGACCCTCTCATTCGTTACACGCCACTCGGCTACAGCTCGTATCGTAACTCTCGCATGCTCGTGCTGGGCTCGTGTCTTAATAGCCATCATTAAATGCTCAGTGTATAACATACTATCGTTGACTGCAGCCAACGATACTATTCATCAACAATTTTTTCAACACGTGTGTAATATAAGGCAGTTTCTAGCCACGTTAACTGTGCTTTTTTCTCATTTTCATAAGTGGTCGTAGGAAAAATTCGTTTTCCTTTAAGCCTTAGGCAAAATGTATAAACTAACCCAAACATCTAGTTGCATATTTTTTTTCTACTCCTATACCTACTTAAATTGATTTATTAGACGGTTACTGCCAGTATGTGTTTTAACCAATCAAAATTCAGCATCACAGTGATATTCAGTCAATATTAAAGACAGCCATGATAATGACATATTTAAAACTTATCAATTTTGACAGTTCATAGACAATTTACTAAGTAAATTTAGGAAATTAAAGATTATTTTTCATTATTATTATTATTTTTCATTATTATGTATACAACTCACATTTAACGGCTATTAACACCCTCCCACTCTCATGTTCGGATCTAATAGCAATCATTAAATGCTTATTGCATAACATGCTATTCATCAAAAATTTGTTTAACACGCTTGTGATATAAGCCACGTTAACTGTGCTTTTTTCTAATTTTCATAGGTGGTCGTAGGAAATAGTATATTATTTTATATGGAGGAAAAGTGATACTTTTCATGGCGCGCTCGTGTTTAACAGCCGAACGGAGTGAGGCTGGTAATAGAGAGCAAGCCATGAAAAGTAACTTTTCCTCCAAATAAAATATGCTGTTTTTTCTTCAAATGTCGACAAATTAATGCAAAAACATCTCTTTTTAATAGTAATAATATCTAATTATTATTAAAGATAAGTGGGTTCGCAAGGCGGCTTAGACCACGGTCGTAGGTGGCCTTGCTTAGACCGGTGTCGGTGAATATAATGTAATATAAAGCTGTCAGTGGACACTGTCAACAATAATTATTATTGTTTTAAGATTGCGTTTCCGATTGAGTTTTAATTCCGTATTGATAAGCAGTTATTAAGTAAGTTCGATTAAATAATAACCAATTTGTTCCTAAATTAGTGATTTTTAGAAATGCAGTCACAAATTGAGTGATAAATACAACTTGTAGTTTAATAAATCTTGAGTTGTTGACGCTTATTTTGTTGTCTGTTTGTATTGTGTCTATGTTGCTATGACAACACTTTTACCTCCGCCGGCGGAAAAGTGAAAAGTAAAGCTCCGGCGGAGGAAAAACGAAACTTCACGGCCGCCTACACAGTCGAGTAATGACGGATTTACTGACGTTTGAAGAAAAAATTGGTTTTCCTTTAAGCAATTTTAGCCGAAATGTATAAACAGTAGTATAACTGTTGCCTGTCGCAAACATCTAGTTGCTAGTTGCATACATATTTTTTATCTACAACCATTTAATAATATACACATAATACTTATGATAGTAAGAACATTATTGCTATGCATGATACAAGTGCAATTTGCACACAAAGCAACACCCCAGGTTTATCTGGGGCAACACTACAATTATGGATTGTAGTAGGCAATCCGAGAGCCACAACAACTGTAGGGAAACGAAAGTATCAACATAAGTTTGCGTTGACGTTTCGGTTGACGTAAATGTTAAAATTTGTCCTTCTAGTTAAGTATTTTGTGGGGTTAAGGATGGTTGTAGGAAAAGTATAGTATTTAACTCACCTATAATAATTATAGGATTAACCATAATGCACTCTGATGATTATAACATTCGCCGCAAACGGTTCGTATTATTGTTATCCTCGTTTATTATGGCATACACTTATTAAATTATATACTATTATATTAAAGTTTTTGTTATTGCCGATACTCGTTGTTACCTTTGATATATCAATTTAATTCAATAAAATGTCTAGTTTTGATAAACATAATTATTTATTAGTACTAGCCTAGGCTCGTACTAAAACTCCCTGTAGCAATTCACTGCTTTTATTTTATTAATATTAGAATTGACACTAAAGAGAGTCATTTCGATGCAATTCGTCTCTCAAAGTTCCGAGTGCCGAGCAATCTGTCGTTTCCCTTCTTCGATTCTATGAGCCCTTCTCTTTCAACATTCGATGTCCGCAGCCCCAAATTCGTTTTAGGGAAATATCAACGGCGTAGGTTTAGGAGGATAAAAGGTTACAGTCAGAATAGAAAGTAACGAAGGGAAAATGAAGCCCAACGTTTCAGGTTTAGTGTACGTAAAGTAAAACAAGAAAATACTATCAATAACTAGAGGAAATTCGGGTTTTATCGGAGACTTTAATAGAAATGTCCGTAAGTAACAAGGAAATTCCTTTGTTTGCATTGTTTTCTTTTTCTGTTTTATTTTAAATGAACCATGTTGTACCCAAAACTTTTTCCAGTTGTTTTTTTCTTGCAGTGGCGTGTCGTATAGGGGGCCAAAGGGGGCGAATGCCCTCTCCGCCCTTCCGCCTCTAGGTGACCGGGCGCCCCATGCTTCACGAATTAATTTAATTCTCTCAAATCTGTAAAAACCAGACGGTTGGCGCTATAATTATTTTTTGTATGTATCATATTACATGTTCCAGTTTTTATTTAATGCACTATTTTTTGTAAATAAATAATACGTAATTATTTATTTTTTGTAATATAATGTCTCTTGTCCCTTCTCACTCTTCTAGAAAATAATATTTGCAATATTCGTTATAATAGGTAGTGTACAAAATTATTTAATATTAAATTCGTAATAATTTAATAAAATTCGAAAATCTTACTTCATCAGTCGAAAGAACGGGTCAAAATTAGTCAAAAACTATTATAATATCGAGGGACAAATAAATGTTTTAGAGTGTGGCATCTGGCACCCGCCGAAATTTTTCTCCTCCAGCGCTTCACGCTGCCACGAAAGGCGTAAACACGGGGGGCGAATTGGGTAGAGGGGGTAATTACCACCCCCCTTCCCAGAATTTGATGTGCATATCAATTTTGCGTTAAAAAAATTCGGCAATTTTTGTCAGGTTTTAAAAGTTATTTTTCTGAAAAACCTAAATAATCTAATTATTATTCATTAACGTGGTAATACGGACGGGCGGATAAAGAATGCATTATATTTGGGTATTTTGGGTTAGTTCCGTATTCGGTTGTTAGTTGCGTTTGTCGTTTTTCGGATTTATATAATTAATAAATTATTTATATAATTAATAACAGACGTTCAAGCGATTAATTATTAAAAATAAGTAGGTAAATATTAAAATATTTTATATATTTTTATTTAAAAACGAAATAACTATATACTTATTACAATTACATAATTAGAATTTTTAATTATTGAATCCTTTATTTGATTTAATGTAAATAACATTCATCGTAATGTTTATGTTTTTTATTCGTTTCCCTATTCGCCTGATTCTTGAATATTTAATATATTGGTAACCCCACGACCTTTTTGTTTTTTAACAATTTTAATGACTTTTGGGCGAAAATTGGGCGTGGCACCCCGAAATTTTTCCGGCGGGGCCCTTTTCCCCGTTTGCCCCCTTCGCCCTTCGACCCACGACACGCTACTGTTTTCTTGCTCCGTATTTGCAAAACAAATTGTTTAGGACAGTTAAATACATTATCACCTGAATATAGTTTGCTATTTCAATAGTTAAAAATGTACTGATTGTGTATTTTTTTTTCAAATGTACAAGGTGTCTCATTTTCGTGTGTTTTACGGGGTTTCTCGCTTATGAGTAGGGATAGAAGGATGCGGTTTTCGCAATAGTTGGCTTTTTTTGTGAAGCTAAAAATGCCACATACAGTTTTTTCCTAGCCCTCTTAGTTTCTAGGATACAGGGCGAAATTGAAAACGTTGCATCCCCCTCGTATCTCAGTTATTGTTTATCTTATCGGAAAGATAAAAAATGTTTCTTATGCATTTTTTTACGTAGATTCCAGTGGTGTAGTTAGATTTTGTTCAAGTTTTTCAATTTTTGAGATATTGACTAAAGTTGTTTTTTCTTAAATGGAACACCCTGTATATTTTTATATTAACTACCTCGTTGTGGGCTTTATAAAAATATAATATAGTCTATACTTATTTTCATAAATAAAATTAAAAAAAACATTTTTTACTTTTAACATGTGTTTTATGGGGTTCCTCGCTTATGAGTGGAGATGAAAAGATGCGGTTTGCGCAATAGTTTGCTACTTTTTGATGAAATGAAAGATGCCATAATTACATTTCTCATGGCTCACTTAGTTTCTGAGCTACGGGGTGATTTTGAAAATTTGTCGTTTTCATCTCGGTTATTTAAAAAGTTATTGTAAATGCAAAATCGGTTTTATATAGATTTTTTACCTACGTATGTAGAGTCTAGTGGCGTACTTGTTTTTGATGTATAAACATCTTACGCGGCGGTATGAAGGTAAATCTCGGGCAATATGTGGACGGAAATGAGGGGTCGGAAATGTGGGGACGGAATTTGTAAACCGATGGTGCCTTTATAATCCGTGCGCTTTGAGAAGCAAGCTAATCCAGGACGGCCGTGAAGGATTTTTATACAATTTAGCCATTTAAAATCGTTTTTAAACGGATTTTAGACGACGAAAAAGCATATTATTATTTTAAGTTAAACGAACTATCAAAATTATTATTCAGATGCCCAGACGTTTAAAACAATATTCAGTTATGGCCCTCTTCTGAAATTTGCAAAGTTTGGTTATTGACTTTCCCAAATCAAAGATGACTGACTAAAATAGCTGATAGTGACAGGGCCGTAGCCAGGTTTTTTTTTTCTGTGGTCATTTGGTCACTTGGTTTGCTGACATTTTTCAGTTTTATTTCTTCCAAGATGCGCAGGTGACCAGTCAAATCTCCAGTTTTTAATTTGCCTATTTCGAATAGCCTGTGAGCAGTGATAAACGCCTCCTTCTTCACTGAGATGAAGAGGAGGCATGTTCAGCAGTATCTCTAAGGCTGCGTTAGGGCATGTTGACATTGCTCCTGTTATTCTTAAGCGTACCAGCCTTTGCACTTTATTAAGTTTGGTCCGAGCGGTGACTTACTGGGTTTTTGGCCGCCATACCAGTGAGGCATAGGTTACCGTGGATTTTATTATTGTTTGGTGTTTGGTTACCATTTTTGCGGCATGTCCAGATTGCCGCTGTGGCTTTAGCGATGGTGTTTTCTAGATGCTTGTTCCAGGTAAGTTTACGGTCCAGTGTAACCCTTAAATATTTTACCTCGGTGGAAAAAGTGTTCTGTGTTCCATGTAGGATGGGCACTCTCATTTCTAGTTTCCTTCTTTTTGTAAACGGGACAAGAATGGTTTTCCTAGCATTTTAGAAGAGTCCCGTTCTCTCCAATTCTTAATGATGTTTAGGGCATTCAAAAATTGATCTGCCTTGGACGAAGTATCGTTATCCATAGCTGCTGAAAGTTCTTCCAAAGCCTCTACAACGGGCACAACCATTTCTTTAAATCTCAGAAGACCGTCATGATTTTGAACCCATCACGTATCACACATGGAGACCAACTTATGGCAACGTGATTCTGGCAAATTTTGTTTATTTTTGTTCCAAAACAATCCATTTATTTTCAATTGATTTTAGTCCTGCAGCGGGCTACCAAAAAGGTCTACGCTGTTGACCGGTCGACGTTTTGGCTATCTCTATTT
>JAEQML010063262.1:0-23315 GCA_016904865.1 Pissodes strobi | reverse complement strand
AAAAAGTACCGGAACGCTTAAATATCTTCAATATCGCTCAAGCTGCATTTACAAAATTCGGTACCTGGGGGTTTCCTGGCATGCAGAACTGAGCCATGATATCGGCACTGTTGCCAGATTTTCCGGGTGTGCGCTACACGAAGTCATTTTGCTATCTCAAATGGAACGCCCCATTTGTTTTTATTGCAATAAATTGGGCGTATCAAATTTAGTAAAACACCAAATTTTATGCATTTTTAGTAAAAAGTACGGAAACGCTTATATATCTTCAATATCGCTTAAGCTGCATTTACAAAATTCGGTACCTGGTGGTTTCCGGGCATGCGGAATTGAACCATGATATTGACACAGTTGCCAGATTTCCCAGTACTCATATTAATAACGCCAATACCATCTGAAAACCGATAAAGAAATTAAAGTTCGTATTTAAAAAAAGAAAGTTGATGATGATCCCTTGAAGACGAAACGTCGGATTTCAAACTGGATACCATCATTAGATAGAGCGGAGAAAGTGGCAATGCAAAAGTGCAATTCAATTTGAAATCCGTTTTTAAATAAGCCCAGGAAAAAAATAAAACGAATTTTAAAAATTTCTGTTTTTTGCGGATATCTCCGGAAATACTCGGAATTTTAAAACTTTCTAAACGGCATATTGCTAGGCACCTAAATGCGCAATTTTGCCTTAATTTGACCGACACTGTATCTCTTACGGTTTTCGAGTTCCCCATACATAGACACGAATTCGAGCCACCCTGTACATAACAGTATAACATTTCTTCTAGAATCTTAAAACGAAACAGCCCAATTTAAAATAAACAAGCGTTATACCCGGATTTGCACGATTTTTCAAGTTTTTGGTTGATTGGACCCCGTTGGCATAAATTGCCAATAACATACATAAAAATTTGATTTTTTCAGAAAAATAAGTTTTGAAAATTCAACAAATAAAAATATTTTTCGAGACCGAGAGTCTCGTTACCTTGGTCTCGGTCTCGATTCTAATTCCCAGGTCTCGGTCTCGATCTCGTTTTCGAGATCAAGACCGAGACAAGACCGAGACCATAGGCTCGCGAACCCCTAGTATTTGCAATTTTTTTAATATGACAGTCAGCGATCGAGCACCAAACCGGTGCTCCATACATCAGCTTCGGCCTCGTGATCGATCTGTACAGGACAAGTTTATTTCTGGGGCTCAGGAATGAACGTTGCCTGATGAGAGGCCTAAGTTTATCTAAGATTGCATGGACGTATGTGACATGTTTGCCAAAGTTAAGCTTCCCATCAAGAATTATTCCGAGATACTTGACGTGATCTTTGCGAGAGATGGGAGTGTTATTAAGGATAATAGGTTGCACTTCTATATTTTTGCGCTTTCTGGTAAACACGGCTAATTCCGTTTTGGTTGGATTAAGCCGTATTTTCCAGTCATCGCAATAAGAAGATACTAGTTCCATGTGAGCACTAAGCTTATTTGCCGCCTCCTGCGCGATAAAGGCATGTGAATAAAGGGCAGTGTCATCAGCGTAAAACGCTCGGGATGTGTTCGGATGGGAAGGAAAATCAGCTATGTAATAACTAAATAGTTGCGGCGATAGCACGGATCCCTGCGGTACACCGGCCCTAATCGCTCTCGAAATCGAGAACGATTTATTAACGCGCACCGAGAAGGTACGCCCGGCCAGGTATGACGCAACTAGCGCTGCCAGATGCAGCGGAAAGTTATACGTTATGAATAGCTTAAACAGCAATCCGCTGTGTCACACCCGGTCGAACGCTCTTTCGATATCCAGTAACAATAGGGCAGTGCCCAAAGTTGAATGCTTCATAAATATCATGCACGATTTTCGCAGCAAGCATATTAGTGCTACGCCCGCTGCGAAAACCAAACTGCTCCTCCGGCAGTATACGAAGGTTCTAGGCCGCTCTATTGATTCTAGGTAACAAAAGTTTCTCGGTTAGTTTACTCATTGTGATATAGGGCGATAAGAGCTAGTGAATCTAGGATCTTTTCCGGGTTTAGGGAACAGCACTACGTTCGCGATTTTCCAGGAGCTAGGAAAATGTTGCAGACCAAGTATAGCCTGTATAGCGTTCACAGTATGCATGTAATGTACAATGGTTTTATTTGGAAGGTTTTTGAGGAGTAAATAGGGGATCGCATCAGGATCCGGCGCCTTAATCTTAGGCAGGCGGCAGAGAGCACTACGAATCTCAGCGGGTGTTACTAAGAGTTCATCCATTACAGGGGGCGGTATTGGATAAGATTTTCTCAAAAACGGCGCTAGTTGCTCAGCGACTCGAGCGTGCAATGGCACGGCGTCTGGTATTTCCCCGTTTACACCCTCGAGAAAGTCCGCGAATGCCTCGGCCTTACCCTGATCGTCCATAATATCTTCACCGTGGTGGCGAACTGCGGGGATTTGGGCCGGGGCACTGCGAACCCGTCTCGCGAGCTTCCACAAGGAACCATCCTCCTTGCCGAGCTCATTTACAAATATCATCCACACCGTGTCCCTGTATTTACGAATTTCTTTCTTTATTTGTTCAGTTATTGCATTGACTCTAAGGCGATCGTTACCTGCGCGATTCATCTGCCACCTGCGCCGAATTCGGTTTCGAAAATTGACGAGATTGATGATTTCATCAGGAAGAGTATCAGCAAATGGTTTCCTCCTGACTACTGGACATAGGGCGTCTCTGACGCGCTGGATATTTCGTGTTAAAGTGTCAACTTCTGCCTCCAGTTCTTGCACGGTTTCAATATGTCTCGGGATGACAGTGACCTCGTTAAGCCTCTCCCGAAACACTCTCCAATCAAGATTTCTGTACGAAACAAAATTTTCGCAGGCTCTCGGCCGCCTAACATTGGTGAAGCTCATCTTAATTGGCAAGTGATTCGAGCCTAGGTCTGAAATAACTCTGGGCAGTGAGGCATCTGGCATTCCTCGAGTGATTGCCACGTCCAAGTATGAAGGCATGCAGTTTTCACGGTAGTACGTTGGACTTCGTGTTCGGAGGAAATGGATTTCCAGGTTGTCATCTAATAAGCTCCTAATTAACCACTTCCGCACGCCGTTATTTCATGTGCTTGTGCACATTTACTGCACTTGTGGTTTTTCTTGTAGTAGGTCATCGACTGTCCGTGACCTTGACATCTTCTGCATTGCATAATGGCTTTCGTGTTCCGTCTATTTTCCCATGACACTCTTATGCTCATGAGTGTTTTGATGTCCTGTTGAATTTTGCGCAGTGTTATCGTTGCCTCTGTGACGACTAAATATAGGGGTACTTCCGTCTTTTTCATTTCGAATACGGATTTAATGTTATATCCGTATTCGTCGCTCAATTGCCTCTTTATTTCATTAATGGGTATGTCCCCGCCCAGACCTCTTAACACGAACGCTCGCGTTTTTTGATTGCGTTCCGCGTAACTGTGGTATTTGATATTTTCGCTGTCGATTGCCCTTTTAAATACGGCCCAATCTTTGTCGTTGTTGAGGTAGACTATAGTGCTGTTTCGTGCGTACTTTACTGACTATTTGGTTATACTCATCTTCTTCATATGGTCCTGTAAAACGGCGTGTCGTCTTCCAGGTCGGATAAGGGTTCAAATCTATTGCCTAGGAGAATGGGTGGTGGTCCTCCCATATGGCACTTAACCTCTTTTATATTTTTTGAAAACGAATATTTTGAATACATCCGATGTGAAGCCACACTCTACATTTATATTTGATGATGTTATGTGTGAAAAACAGAGTGTTTTACGATGTTATTTCAGTATCGGCTGCCATAAAAATGTGGACTTTTTATCTCGCTTAAACCTATTCCCGAAACAGTTAGTACGAGATAATTCCAGTTTAATTATAATATTTGAACAAAATTACCTGAGCTTACGTCACATTTTTTTCCGATCACGTCTCGCCCGACGTAAGTTTCACAAAATTTCAAGAAATGTGTGCAACCCGTTGGAATGACAAGTACGGCTTTGCAGTTATCGATAAAGACAGCGATTTAAAATCGGGAATTTATCGTAAAGCTTTCGATAGTTTTATTTAATTGTAATGTAATAGTATTGATGGATCATCTCACAATTGTACGATACTGTGGTAACATAATAACATCAAAACCAAGCGATTATAACGAACAATGATATTGACCTGAAACGTAAATTGATTGAGACAACAGACGCCGTTCGAAAATCAAATAAACAAAGTAAAGCAACTAGTGAACAGAATAGTGTTGAATTGGTGAAATTTTATGAACTGATTACTAAGCAGCTGACAGCGACATCCAAGTTAATACAACAAAAGAATTACAAGGTCAAACAAATTAAATCTATAGTAGAAACCAATCCATGGACTATGTTGGGGTTTGTAACCTTCGGCAAAATGCATTGAAACAAAGTTTTATCCACAATATCGAAACAGAATTTTTGCATTCGATGCGCGTTGCTTTTGATAATAATCATAGAATAACAATTTAAAATTCATTCATAATATAACTGATAGGAGATTATTAGATGCATACGAAAGTATGAAAATTATTAAATCTAAGAATAGTTTATTATATATAGTCCATTGTATTGGTTGATCGAACGTGACTAGTAGGATTCCAGGATTGGTTGGTTCCGCTTTATTAAGCAAACAGTTAGTATAAAATAGGGTTAGGTAGATTTTAAGTTTAGTTTTAATCACCTCCTGATGATGCTAACATGGTTAGCGAAACGCGTGTCGAGTGCAAAAATTCTATTTTGGTAATGTGGATAAAACTTTGTTTCAGACCAATCCATGGAGTCATTACCGACATCCAGTACCAGTATACGTACATAATCAGCGATAAACCTCAACGCAGATCACGCAATGACGACAGTTCTCCGAAGAAAAATCGTTGCGTATACCAATAAACGACTCGTTTGATCGCTATATCTTTGTCACACCATCCCCATCAAACCAATTTAAAATATCAACCAACACAACCGGAGGATCAGATAATATAAACATACTTGGATGGGTTAAAAAGCAAACCATGCCAATATGACACTGTTTATGTGGTACATTGCAATAAGGAAAGAAGCAAAACTATAAAGTTTATCGGTACGTTGGAAATACGTTTCCACTCGGAAAAGTGGCGCTATGGCATGATTCGCGCGACGCTACAAATCTTGCAACGTTTCATGGAAATACTCAACTTTACACTTGCTTTTCTTAAAGAATCCACCCATATTGCACAGCAAACCTATGAAAATATATTTAAAAAATGACAAAAGAACAATACAATGTTTATGATAATACCCAGGAATTGAGGCGCACAAGGTGGGCAAAATATTTGAATATCATAAAGCCGCTAATGACTGGAAACCGGATAGGAAGTGGGATATCAGAAAATGGTACAAAGTAGAAACACGCGTTCTTTCCAATTCCTTTGATTATGTTCATTGGAATAATCCCGTGGAGCTAGTGGATCGATTACGGCTAATGTAGAGTTCCAAAGAGGCTGGGCATATCGGACACGATAACGAAATAATGTCGGTTATCGATGAACTTCATGAGGAAGGAATAATCTATTAATTTAAACAACAGCAGAAGGTGTGAGATGGATATTGATTCTCGAAATACGTGCACACCAGATCAATCAAGAACAAGGCCGGTGTTGAGGTTAGTAATGCAATAAAAAGCATTATTAAAGACGCAAAATCACACCCCCCAATCTACAAAGTGATCAAGAAAATTAATTTTCAATAATAATTCCAAACTCTTGTGTGAAAATACAACATTAAGCATTATTCAACGTATATCAAGAAAGCAGCGATTGTTCAACGAGTCATAGAAACTCTTAAAAATACCTCCTTAGAGTATTCAGCTAGAGGTTCTTACAAATCGATACAGCTCTAACCATCAATAACGAATGCATATAATAATGATAACATTACTTTCTTAATATTATACGAAGCCCAAAGCCGTATGACGTCAGATGATTGAGGGGATCGTTGGTACTAGTATTCTTCCACTACTACTGACAAAAACTGTGGTGCGGATTTACCAGACAACTGCAGTGCCAACTTTTGTTTTTAATCTCAAATGGAATAAGGGTTTTTATTATAAATTATGACTCCGTACCAAATTACCTTTACAACGATATGCCACTTACACATTTTATCCATGAAATACTGATATAACTAGGATTTTATAAAAATTTTCACTCATGGCGACTTTTTTCAATTTTTATATACTACTCATTTTTAATAGAGAACTGTTTCCCATAACAACGATTTTTTACATGCAACCTCGTATATACACAGAAATTAAAAGTACCAAGTTGTTTTTTAATGATAATTCGGAAGTCGATAGAGGGCTGCGTTACAATTTAGTTTGAGTTAATTTAGGTTAGTTTCGGAAAGCATGGGTTTGGGTTTGCTTTGCTTGAGTTAATTTAGTTTACTTTAGTTAATTGGGGTTAACCCGAGTTATTTGCGTTAGCTTTCAAAACGTTTGGGAGACCGTGTCCCTGTACAGGGATCTTTTGTAAATTGTTATAAGAACTTCAATTTTAACTGAAAAGTTACATTTATTTATGTAAAAACTACTACATATTTAGGATTAAACTTTCGTATTTTGTTCAAAAGCACACGCCGGTAAATCCTAATTGACCTCAATAGGGCATCAAAAACTAGGCAACAAATATCACCTATCAAGTCATAGTTTATATGCATACAAAAATAATAAATAATACTGAATATGCTGTACGATATCAAAATAATTTGTGCAGGATACAGAAATGGCAGAAATAAGCTAAATAAATAAATAAATAAACCTACATCCTACCTAAATTTCATTTAGTATGCTATCATCATTTTCTCATGTTGATATTTTGTGCTTTACTAGGGATTGGAGTTTCTAACTAACACAAAAAAAACCATGTTGGCATTTAAAAGAATCCAGTGTTTCAAAAATTTTAAAAGTTAAATAGATAGAACATGATATATAATTCATTTCAGAAAAGTCTAGCGATTCATTTTTGCTATTTACCTGCTATTATTTAGTATTTCATGGCACACTTTTCGTAAAAAATTCTTTAAAATTACACTCTTATCAATAACTTATGCACAACTCTAAGTGTGCTTAGGCCACCCGCGTACTAGGCAGCCTATATGATCACGGATCTTCTATAGAGAGAACGCACTAGGCAGCCAAGTTCTCCCGGCTTCGGCAGCTACTTCGACCAAGGTAATCGCACAGGCAGCCGCTGGCTGCACGCAGCCGTGACGAGCCTATTAGTCCACCAGCGCACTAGACAGCCGGCTGCCTACACGTAAATTGCAGACGCGACAGGACTTCGCCATAGGGCGACTGTAATGTAAATGTAGTTGCTTTTCATGCGTTGGGTTATTTTTGGTTAGTTTTTGCTGGTTGAGCCCGCGGACCGAGCGAAGCGTGCGGAGGACCAGGCATCAAGTGTTAATATTTGAGAACGGAATGAAACGGGGGTATTATATCTAACATGTATATTACAGTCGCCCTATAGCGAGGTCCTATTGCGTCTGCAGTTCACGTATATGCTGCCCGGCTGAAGTAGCCAGGTTGCGGCGGCCAATATTTGAAGCAGCCAATGCCGACAGCCACAATACAGCAGCCGGTTCGCTTAGTTTGTTCTTAAATGTCGTTAAAGATGGACTTTGAAGATATCTACCTTTTATTAAGCAAAAAAAAAAAGAAAAAGCAGAGACGATATATCACTTTCAAGGTCTTTAAAACCATCCGGAATCCATTTTTAACTACATAAGAATGTCATTGTAGTCATTCGAGGAGTTGTTAGATACTTTTAGGTAATCAATAACGAGCATCAGTACTCGCATGCGAGAGAGATTGCATAATTCTCACATGAACAAAGTCAATTATTACACCTAGATGAGTGCATAATAGCATGGGCGTAGACAGGGAGGGGCCAGGGGGACCATGCCCCCCCCCCTGGGAATTTATCAGACTCATTTTGCAACATAACATTCATGCCATGCCATTCAAGAGGGTGACGAATCCTTGTTTTTTTAACGATTTTAACGACTTTTGGGTGTAAATTGGGCGTGGCACCATCAAAATTTTCCGCCTTCGGCGGCTTAGTCTTCGTCACCTGTTGCCACTGGGGCATTGCCTACGGTTCGCCCCCCTTGGGAAAAAATCCTGTCTACGCCCATGCATAATAGTATATTTTATTGGGAGTAGAAGTGTCACTTCTTTGCCGAGTCTGTACAAACGAGGCCAAAAAGTCACTTCTGCTCTGAATAAAATATACAATTTTAAACGCTATAAAAAGTTTAAACAAACTTAAAAAATTGTCAACTTACTTAGGTAGAGAAAGTACTTTTTCTGCCGCTGCCATTCTTTTGTTTCTAGGATATGTTTATAATTTTATATCTGCGAATCAAACACATTTGCCGTGTATCAAAAAGAACTGTCAGGCGCGCACCATGTCGTCAGTACAATAATGTAGCTTTTAATTTGCGTTGCTACAGATACACACAGCTGTCAATAAAAAAAAAACTCTGATACTTATTATGTTTGTTGTAAATCGGTAGTTTCAATTAGAATAGCAAAGCCATGCATGGGAGACAACGATTAGCATGACATCTCCTTTTATGTGTGCGCTTAGCAAAAGACAGATAGGAAGCGATCGAGTTACACCAAGGAAAAATCGCTAAATTGAATTA
This sequence comes from Pissodes strobi, assembly GCA_016904865.1. Classification (NCBI taxonomy): domain Eukaryota; kingdom Metazoa; phylum Arthropoda; class Insecta; order Coleoptera; family Curculionidae; genus Pissodes; species Pissodes strobi. Next base: position 14,614 of record JAEQML010063262.1, on the reverse strand, counting down.
CCCATGTGCGAGCTTTTTATGAACAGCAGTGTACATAACAGTACGATTTTCCGACATATAAAGGAAAAGTAAAATATGCGCAGTTTAACTTCTTATAATTTTGTTAATACAACTCCAAAAATTGAGAATCTTGAGATCCTTCCAAGACCGTATTAGTCGGTGAAAGCACTTCCTCTATTATTTCCGATATATCTTCTTGTATCTTGCGAGCTGATATGAAATGTCCTTGCAACATGTTTCCGTCATGTGAGGTACCTGGTGCTGAATTTACAAAGTTATGACGATAGCCAGTTGTTTTCAGTGCTGACATCGTTTTCGTGACTTCCTTGTGGCGTTATTTTGCCACTAAAGATTACGAACGGTTAGCTCTTAATGAGGAGGCCTGGGTTGTTGGCATATGACCTTTGTGGACTTAAAATGAGCGCCATCCACGTAGTTTAAAAGAGATACTGCAAGTTATCTATTCTAGTAAATTACAAAACCTAGATTGTCTTTAATAGGTGCTAATCGTATTTTCAAGAATGAAACGGAGAAAACAGTCAAGCAGTAAACACTTCAAACTTCAACAAAACAAGTATTCTTTATTTATAAGAATCTCTAAGAATGAAGATAATATCTATTCCTACAACTTAAAAAAAAAATTAAATTATGAAGGAGCTTCTCTTGGCAACGCTTACCTCTAAGGTGTTTTATTTAAAAGAAATTATACCTAGAGAGAAAAGACTCATGAATCTTTATTTCCAGGAAGTATATATATGTTGAATAATATCTACCAAGTCAGCAGAACAATTGAAGGTGAAAAGGTTAATATGAATTAGTTAGTATTAAAAATATAAAATTTTGCACTAGGTAGACAGTTGATTTTTACATAATAAAAAGGAAAGAACTGGCGTTATTTCCGTCAGCTGGATAAGTGCTTTCCTGTCTGAAGTTCGTGTGGCTAGAGTGATTTGTCCCCTTCTCTAATCATGTGAAATTCCGGACCAAACTGAATCTTCTACTCCACCCTATTTATGAAGCATGAAAATTTAAGATTTAACTATAGACTGTGTAAATCACAATTGACAATCATAGCATCTTTATGCTATTCCCAAATCAAAATTACCTAATATTCTCTAACATCAAGATCCCATAATAAAACCTGAAACAAACATGAAGCCTTTGGCCACTTTACTTAAGATTGTTGCAATGTTCCACTTTTTATAAAGCACAAGCCAACGATTACCTACCTTACTAGGTGCTGGATTAACCCCAAAAATTAACAGGCATCCTCAAGGATTAGAAAAAAAATAAGATAGATTTTGAAAATCTTTTGGCATAATGGACCCGTGATGGTTTTTAAATTCAAAAGTATAAAATCAGCCTAGGTCTAGACTATTTGGCTACACCATGAAGACAAAGGCTACTTGACCGCTTGATCTCGTTTTCCGATGCCAATTGTCAGCTCATTGACACTGAGCGGCGAAAGCTGTTTTCTCATGCACAGTGCAATATAGAACGAACATTAGTGTCACGCGGGTTCGATTGCTCGAATCATCATCGTAACCACCAAGGATTTAATAAGGAATGGATACCGCCTGAATTTCAAAACTGATGGGGAAATTACTGTAAATAAAATATTTGTTTTGTTTTCTTTATCTCCCCCACCACCAAATAGTTAGATTTGTCCTGGCAAATCTTTCTGAATAGTTACGTTACTCTTTGTCATAAGAGAAATCCTATATATCTTTCTCTCTTGGAAAAATGGGAGTTGCAAACGTATCATCTCTAAACGGCAATACGGGCATAAGATAATATTCAAATTATACTCCTATCTTGCTATCTTTTTCAGGCATTTGTTACGTTAACATAGACAACGACCGAACGACGGACGTAGGTCTTTGCTAGGATCATGGCGCTCCTCTTGCGGCGTGCACGTGCACCTGTTCGGTGACAAGGACGGCCAAACAAACAGGTGTTTTATTTTCATTTTCGTGTTGGTTCCTGTCTTGTGTTCTTGTGTATTATTGTATTTTGCTTTGATTTTTGGTTTTGTTATTGTTAAATAATAGAAACAATGGTGCGATCGTGTTGTGTATGTAAAAACTCTGAATATTCGAAACGTAGTGAAGGAATATCTAATCACCGGTAAGTAAACAAATATCTTTATCTTTGGCTTGCTCTTACCTTACCAGTGTTGTAGAATGCAGTTTTGGTTTTTGCCATGGATTAATTTCAATGATTTATTAATTTACTAATAATAAGAATTATTAATTTAGTGAGTATTGAATTCTTAGCTTGTCGATCACTTAGGTTGGATAATGAATTTTACTAGAGTTTTATTTCGATACTCAATTAGGAATTTAACCCATGCATAGGCTAAAGATACACAGTGGTTCTTTAAACCACTTTATTTAAAAAATAAAAAACAATTACTAATTTTTACACTTAAACTGTGAAGTCTAAAGTCTGCACTAGGACTGTAACTTAAACCAATATAATTTAATAGAACATTATTCTTTATCATCAGACCGGCAAATTTGACCTGAGCTGGAAATCACTTATATTAGTCTTTGCACCATCTGGACACTATTATGTCCCTTCACTACCTAAGATTTTTATATTATGCAAATAAGATCTTTTTTGGGATTATTATAGACACCAAAGAATTTTTAAAATTTTCTATTTTGACGTTTACTTTTAGATTTCCTAAAAATGAGGAAAAAATGCAGCTTTGGCTTTCTGCTTTGGACCTAAGTGAGGCTGAGATCAAGCGTTATAGCTATGTATGCAGTGACCATTTTCAGCAGAAGGATATCATCATGCAACCTTCCGGAAAGCAGTTTTTGCACAAGGAAGCTGTGCCTGCACAGGTGTGGGCCTTGAATGTTCCTAGTACATCAACACAGAACGTAAGGTAAGCACTGAGCATAGAAAATTTTGTATTTTGCAAATTACACACTTCTCTCTCCGACCCAAATGATGGGTATTATCTCGCTAATGAGGAAAACTCCTGAAAAATTAAACTGATTATTTTTATTGCAAGCTATAGAACAGTAAAAAAATAAATATATCGATACGTATTTTTTTATTTCCACTAAAGATGATTATTACGAGAGCTATGCCAGTTTTTAGTTTTGTATGTATAGATATTCAAAATTCAAAAAACATTTATTTTGCATTATATATGATCACGTGTCCACTTATTTTTCATGGGCTATCGAAATCAGCAATAAAAAAATTTGATGAAACTTTCTCGTGATTTTTGAAAAATATAAGCAATACGTAAAAGAATGCGGTATATTTTTATTATGAAACCCTCGATGAAACCCTGATAATAATTTGGTTATATTTACAGCCCCGTGAAATCAGATTCATCAGGGTCCACTTTGACAGCGTGAAATCAGATTCATCAGGGTCCACTTTGACAGCAATGGACTTGGAAGGAACTATGAGTGCCTCTGAAACAGGATCGATGGCAGAGTTTGTGGACTTACCATTAGACCACTCGATCAACAAACAGGGTGCATGTGATGGTAGCCCCGAGGGCAGCCCTAAAGCTAATGTCGAGGATAACTCAGTTCCGAAGAGTTTCAAAAGGAAGCAGCTTTTTCGATCTCCAGCAAACCCAAGGTAAAAATATTTAATTCAACTTTTAATTAATGCCTTTTTTGGTTTTAAATTACAATTAGTTTTTGATTAAAATCTAAACCTGCTTAATTGTTTTGAAGTTCTATATTTTTTTGGGTTTTTTTTTTAGCTTAGGTACAAAGTTTTTATTTCTGATTTAGTCTATGAAAATCTATGTACCCATACGACATAATACTATTCATTCATTGCTGTCCTTTGGCAAATGTTTTACTCAAGATTTTACTTTTCAAAATCTTGAAGGTTTTGTTTATAAAAATGTATTAAAAATAGTTGCAAAGTATCTATAATATAAAATTGTTATGTCTTTATGTTGTTCCCATAAATGAATTTAATTTTTCCATTCCTAATTCAAATTTTATTTTGTAGGAAGCGGTTTTTTGGTGACTTGGAAAGTGTGGATTTTGGAACACCTAGAAAAGCAGCAAGGAATTTCCAGACAGCCAGAAAAACGGTAGCACAGCAAAGGCGTAAAATCCACCTGCTTCAGCAGTCACTTCGACGCTCTAAGAAACGAGTCACAAGCCTTAAATCACTGCTTGTAGATTTGCGTCGCAAAAATTTATTATCGGACAATGCTGAAAATGCTGTCGAGGTATGTCCATTCTACTTCACCTTTTAATTTTTTTATGTCATACTAGTTTAATATTGTGTTTTTATTGCTTAGATATCAATTATATAATAGGGAGCCATAAAGTCCACTTTATGGCCCGCGCGGAAATAAAGACACAATAAAAGCAGTTTTTGTAGTAAAGTTTCCTGTATTTTTGACTTTTTAAGTTTGACATCATTTCCCTAACAACAAAAACATTTACTACCATGATTTACTATGATAAAATTAAAATGTTTTTAATCTCCAATAATTGAGTTGGTCGTATTTTTTTAAATATTTATATATTGTGAATGCAATAATGAACTAGTAAGCATGACATAAAAGTTTGTACGTACCGCGAGTATTAATACCCTTGGTACATAAATTATTAAATACATTACTTAAATGTTTTACAGTACTGAATATCAACCATTCACTTTTTTTATTTCTACAAGAACATTTTTAAATACTAAAATATATTGTTATTTTCAGGCTTCAGTATCTGGACTAGATGCAGAGGTCTTCAAACGTTTTCTCAGAGGACCATCACAAGGGAAATACAGCCCAGAGCTTAGGTTGTTTGCTGTCACGCTAAATTTTTATTCGCCTAAGGCCCCTACAAATATATTAGAGAAACATTTAACCAAACCTTGCCACACCCATCGACCATATCGAAGTGGTATCAGACCGTGGATGGATCCCCAGGATTTTTAAAAGAAGCCATAACTGCCTTAAAACTTCGGATCAGGGAAGCAGACAGAAAGAACAACAAAGTTTTATGCAATTTAGTTATTGATGAGATAGCTATCCGTAAACAAGTGGAATGGACTGGTAGCAAATTTACTGGGTATATTACTGTTGGCTCAGATGCCAATATTGAATCCCTTCCTGAGGCCAAGGAAGTCTTGGAATTTATGTTAGTAGCATTAAAAGGTTCATGGAAAATACCTGTAGGTTACTTTTTTGCTAATGGTGTATCAGGTTCTGAAAAAGCCACTTTAGTGACAAGAGCTTTAGAATTTTTGCATGATTCTGAAGTTATTATTACATCAATGACATTTGATGGTGCTGCATCAAATTTTAAAATGGCAAATGTGTTAGGGGCCAATTTTGAAAACATAAACGACCTAAAAACTTTTTTTTTTACTACTAACATGATAAATCACCATTATTTACTCCATTCCTCAAATGAGAAGTAACATTTCTCACCCTAGGTAAATAATAATATTTAAAAAAACCTAGGTCAATAATGAAACGGAAACGGAAAATGTCAAAGTTGTTAGTATGACAACTAGTTGTCATTTCGGATTATTTGAAAAATAGGTAGGAAATGATTAATTTCAAAATCTAATCAATTCAAATAATGATAAGGATTGTATCAGTGCTATTAGTAAAAAAATATATACAGTATTACTCACTTTTCAGGACTCCCCATAGTATTCTTATTAATAATGGGATTTTGTCAAAATTTAGATGGAAAGAAGGTACTTTGTGTGTATGGCGCTGTCAGGAGATTATTAAATTCATTCTGTCAGTTAGACAACTGAACTTCCAGGCTACTTGATATTTCGAATTATTTGAAAAATAAATAGAAAGCGACTAATATAAAAATCAAATCGAATCAAATATGGTAATATATCAGTGTTAGTAGTAAAAAAAAGTCTATATATACCTCGGTTGAGAAGGCTATTATTAACCTCGCACATTATATCCTTCGGCGCCACGCGCCTCAGGATATAAAAGTGCTCGGTCAATAATGGCTTACTTCTCAACCTAGGTATATAATATACTATTTAATCATCCTGTTACAAATGACCCAGTGTTTATATTTTTAGACCCCTCACATATGATTAAATTAGTGCGCAATTGCTGGGCATCTAAGGGTATTTTAGAAGATGCAGAGGGAAACCAAATAAATTGGGATTTTATTAAAAAACTTGTTGACCTCCAATATTCTGAAGGACTACATTTTGGCACAAAAGTAAAAAATAGGCATTTAGACTGGCATCGGGAAAAAATGAAAGTCAAATTAGCCACACAAACTTTAAGCAAAAGTGTAGCAGATGCTTTAAAATATTTAAAAAACGGAAAAGACTTTAAAGGTGCTGAAGCGACTGCAAATTTTTGCGAAATTTTTAACAACTTATTTGACGTGTTAAATTCCAGAAATTTTTTAAACAAATTTAAATATAAAATTTCAATTAATAAATTAAATAAAAATGACTTATTCGATTATTTATCTGTTTGTGAAAAATATATTTCTGGTATAAAATGGGGATCTGAATTAGTTATAAGAACTACACGTAAAGTTGGTTTTTTGGGTTTGTGTGTATGCATTAACAGCCTTAAAAAAATGTACAGTCAGTATGTTGAAGAAAAGCAATTGCTTAATTATATTTCCTCCTATAAAATTTCACAAGACCACTTAGAGTTGTTTTTTGGTGCTATCAGAAGTCGAGGAGGATTTAATAACAATCCAACTGCCATACAGTTCGAAGCAGCACATAAAAGGCTATTAGTGCATACACAAGTAAAGGCGGGAAACACTGGAAATGCTATCAATTTGGATGATATTTCTATTCTTTACTGTTCTAGTAGTATTACTATTGATGAAAACAGAAATAATTTAATAGAAAGTGAAGAATACAAAAACTTTAAAAAAGAAATTTTTAGTGAAATAGATAAACAAGAATTTTTAACATCCAATGCTTGGGATTTGACCGATTTTGTTTCTGATATTGTTGGATACATTGCAGGATTTATAATTAGGGGTTTAAAAAAATGTGTAACTTGCATCAAATGCTTAAACATTGCTGAGGGCACAACCACAGTGTCTGCCCTACAGAAACAAAAAGAGTACAAATCCTTAACGAAAGCTTCTGCGTATACAATTGAATTATGCAAATATGCAGAAAAATATTTTAGATTTTTTATTAAAACCACAGGTCTAGCAAATAAAAACATTATCAATGTGATTGAATTGTTAATTTTTAATACTATGAAAATTTTACCTTTGTCTTTGATAGAAAATTTTGGCGATCATATATATGACTTTGACCCTCTTAATTGCCATTTTAATTTATTAAGTAAATTGATCCTAAAAAAATTTTTCACAATAAGAATTCATCACGAAAATGTCAAAAATTTGGATAAATCTATTAAAGGTCGAGTCAGAAGTATGCTTACCAAATCAGTTCTATTTAAAAATCAGTAAGAAACAATACTTCGCTTACCACCTTGTTTTGTATAGAATCCCTATGTACATATTAGATGCTCAAAATACCAAATAAATGTACCCAGTTCAGTTTTGTTTAACTCCCACTATTAGGATAAATCAATAACTGTTTGCAGCATTTTTTAAGTAGCAAGTTTAGTTACTTGTGCTTTGTTTGTATGTTATATAAATAACTTAATGTTTAATGTTAAAATGGGAAAATGACGGCAGAGTTGTGCTTTACTTTCATTTCATCATCTGGACAATATTTTTATCTAGTTTATAGAATGAAAAAGATGTTACGAAAAAATATTCGGTCGTTTACAATACGTTTATAAAATTATGCAGGCTGCTAAGAATCTATAGAAAACAAAGTTGTGTACTTATATAAGATCTTTTTTAAACTTCAAAGAGAACAACCAGATAAATCACAGTTTTTTTCTAATGATTATTGCAGATCTTCACAAGTTGGTCAGATATTCGTCTATAACTGTAACTTGCGCGATGTAGTCTCTCATATAAAAAAAAACTTCTGTGGTGGATAGATCTTGTTGATATTTGAAGATTATCTTGGAGCTTATATTCTATTATAGTTATATTCATTTCAGTTTCAATTTATTATAGGTGTGTTATAACGTTAAAAAAATAAATAATTTTCTACATAAATAAGCTGTTTTATTGATCGTAATTTATCAAAATAATATGTAACTCAATTATATTTTCTTTTAGGTAATTGACTTTTCTTTCAAGAATGCTGTACTTACTACAAGTAATCTGCATTCGCCATTCTTAATTTCATTTCAAAAGACATTTTTAAATATATCTTTCAGGCATAATTGAAATACCCGGCCTTCTTTATGCAGTTTATTTGATTGTTAAAAAATTCATTATTCTGTACTCGAAATAAGAAGTATTTTATAAATCATATATTTGGTAGTGGAAGTTTAAATAAAATAATAGGGGAGAGAATCAACTTTAGTATATAAAGTCTTAAAAAAATTTAGTACGGCTCACGTCACTAAAGATTGTCGTGGGGTTGACGTCAAGTTTAGATTTATTTATTTCCTTCCCACTACATAGTGATAAAGTTGGCCCTCGCTTATCAAAGGTGCAGCGCTTAAGTTTCGCAAGTATATACTTCTTTAGGCTATGACTATAATATATTACTTCCAAATTATTTGAGGTATTTTCTTAAATCTTTTTTTATTTTGTGTGGAGTGAAATAATGAGTATCGAAATTATCCGATAATGTCAGATTATGGTATCCCCTAAAGTGTGCCAATATGCACCTTGTAGCTTTCTTGATAATTGAGATATCACAGACATGTAAACGTGGCAAGAAAAATCGTAAAAGCTTAATGACCGTTTGAACTAATTTTGGTAGTAGAAAAAATTTGTATCAACCTTGTGTAAGTAACCTTTTTCTAACTCATTTTCTTTCATTCGTAAAGAGGGCTATACTTTACTCACTTAGGTGTGTGAAGTACCGGGATATCAAAAATTAAATTGATAAAAAGTTGGCCATGAAATGGAAAACGTTTGTCGTTTAATGCCATTGTGACATGGCACCTGACAATTTTATCAAAATAATCTCAAAAGAATGACATAGTACAACAGACGTTTTCTTTTCCATGGCCAACTTTTATCGATATAATTTTTGATACCTCGGTATAACTACTACGTCCTTTAGCGTGGTGCAGGAAATAGAAAAATAGGCAAATGAAATTAATTTCACTAATTTTTTCAATATAAACCTATTTTATTATATTTCTGAAAAAATAACGATATTTAACCTTTCCCAAAAAATTCTTTATAATTAATAATTTTGAGGAAACCGTCAAACCTACGACACTGGTCTGGAAGCGACCCAAACAGCGATCGAGAGAGCGAGCGATAATAAAAAGAATACGATGCACGCACGCGGCTGATGACTCGGTAGGGGAAAACAAAAGAGTAGAATTGTTTTCTTTATTGCTTTCTTCATCCCGCAGCTCCCTCGCCCATGTAACTTTGGCTTCACTTTATTTGTACAGGGTTAATAGGGGAGGCGGTATCCATTCCTTATTAAATCCTTGGTAACCACAATCAGGAATGACGTCATATTTAAATATTAACTTGCATGGAGCATAATGACTAAAGATGAGAATTAATTCAAGAGAAAACAATATCTTTATTGGAAATTAAGGCAATATTGACTTAGTAAGATAGTATGTAGTGAATCAGTGGCTTGAATTAATATATCAAAAGTATGTTTTATAACTATAATAAATCCAGACATGAAGAAAGATTAATAGTTCTTATCAACATTTCGTAAAAAGAAAGTTAAAGATCGTCTGATATTTCGTGGCGTAATAACTTTATGTTTGCTTAAGTTATGAAATAATTTATGTTCTAAATAATTACGAATAAGAGTAAACATGTAAGAAATACATTTAAGGGTTAAGTGTTATTTTTCCAGAGCGTTAATTAAATATATTCAAAGCATACTATAGGAAAACAATTATAATAATGTATATAGCTTGAACTCTTAAAACAAGGCAGGTAGCATTTACAAATAAAATCTTAATGAAAAATTAAATGCTACATCTTCCTGCATGTTCGGAGCTGATATGGTATATCCTTGTAATAGGTTTCCACCATGTAAGGTACCTGGCACTGAATTGGCGACGCCGACGGCATGATTAGCATTATAAGATCCTTTACACAAATAGTGCACTATATAAAAATCGGCCTTTCCCATTGGTCGATCCGCATGGCCCTCCGCTCGCTTCGCTCGCTACGGGGGCTCAAGAAAAGGAAACTAACCAGGTGCTAACCCAATCTAACCCAAGACATACCCAAAATCAAGAAAAAAAGCTGTTTAGAAACATAATCTTAAAAAAAAAGCAACGGGGTTCGAACCCGCGTTTTCCAGGCGAGACCCAACGATCTAAACCTCTACACCACAAGAGCTCTTGATAGAAACCGATTGCACGTGTGTTTACATAGTGCACTATTTGTGTAAAGGATCTTTAAATGCTCATGATTATAACCAATTGTTGCCGGTGCTGACATTGGGTGCGTACACCAGGCGTCAGCAGCTGACATGCATCACTCAACTGATGAATGTTAGCAGCTGGAAATTGTCTGAATGTCCCGATGAGTTTCGACAGTTTATTCGGAGGCTTTTGAAAGCTGGTAGCGATATCAGGACATTTCTTTTTATTTATCCAAATTTTACAGTTGTGCATCCATTTATACCACCCTTCCATTACATACTTCTGTTATTCCATCATAATATTTTATCGTTTTCAATGCCCGGTTGCCTATCTTTCTGATGAAAAACCAAACTGTGAACTGTCAGATCCATGACGTGACTATTTACCATATATGTTATATACTATTTAACAATATTACAAATTAACATACGCAAATTAATAATAATCATAATCAACAAAAATATATCAGGCGAAACGTCAAACTTGGCACCCACTTCTGCCTCTGCGATACGTTGACCAATTAATTCAGCCTAAAATATCCCCCCTGAGACAAATTAGCAGCAGCTGAGTTTAAGCAGTTTGTCATCAGAGCTGCTGAACGCAAACGCTGCCTCAACTACTCAACTGTTGATATCTTTGTAATAGGTTTCCGCCATGTGAGGTACCTGGTACTGAATGAATTGGCGAAGTCATGACGACAGCCAGTTGTTCTCGGCGGTTTTGAATTTTTTTGTATTATGCTTATCAGTTCCATCTTTGCGGAAAGTTTTCTATGTTCCGGTTTTTTTTTTAATCTGGTAATAGCGATAAAAGGAAGAATCTGTCCGAATCAGAGTTCTGTATGTGTTCGCGATCTTCCCTCATTGCTACGCTTTGCTTTAATATTGTCAACTGTCCGCTTCTTCAGTCTCAATTTTCTTTTTCTAATAGGTGAACGGCTCCGAATGTGTCGTCTAGCACTATTGTCTTCAGTCTCTCTAGCGTCTGTCTTTTCATCCATATTACCTTGTGTTTTATTTACTGCACAACTATCCTTAAGAAACACTGGAGTTGAACGAAATACGTGTACGGACTTTTACGTGACGCAGTTGATCCGCTTTTGGCACCAGCTAAGCATTTTAATTCTCTGTGGTAACTAGTTCTGATATTTTTCCATTTTAGCTGTAATGATTTACCTAAAACAAAAAATGTTTTAGGTACCTTGGTACAGGCTGTTCTACGGCTGAACTGCATCATAATTTTAGAATTGGACATACTACTGTTAGAGAAATCATTTACGAAGTATGTTTGACGATTTGGAATAATATGAAACACACTGCGTTCCCAACACTGACTGAAGAAAGGTGGAGTAGTATTTCCAGTGGATTTGAACAAAACTTTAACTTTTCGAATTGCATCGAGGCGATCGACGGAAAACGTATACGGATAAAAAAACCAATTCTGGCTCATTATATCATAATTATAAACAATATTTTTCTATTGTTCTATTGGCCGTATGCGATGTCAACTACAAATTTACTTGTATAGATGTTGGAGCATATGGGAAATGTAGCGACTCTACCACTTTCAAAAACGTAAATTTCTATAAGAAAAATCATTAATAAAAATGTACGTATACCAGGAAAAACCCTATAACAGTGAATGGAATACCAATGCCCTACGTTATTGTCGGCGCGGCGATGAGGCGTTTGCATTATCTGAAAATTTGAGGCCCCTATGGCGAAAGAAATTTAAATCGCACGAAAAGGATCTTTAACTACAGGCTTTCCCGAACTAGCCGTTATATTGAGTGTGCTTTTGATATTCTTGCAAATAAGTGGAGGCTTTTTCAACGATCAATAGAGGTACGAGGAGAATTTGCAATTGCCATAATTAAAGCGTGCTGCATATTGCACAATTATGTTCGTTATAGAGATGGCTATAATTTCAGCGACACATTGTGCGTCCCACCGGAGTTGGAGGAAATTCCTCAAGATTCTACCAGCAGAAGTTATCAGGACTTGCTTGCTGATTATTTCATACGCGATGGTCAGTTACAGTGGCAAGAACGGGTTGCATTAGGTTAAATCTTTACATACACTTCCTGTATAATAATTAATAAATAATATTTAAAAACTCACCCAACCCTTTTTTTTATTTTCCGATAAATTCTCATCAGAAAATATATTCTTCCCTTTTTCTTTTCTTGAGACCTCGATTACTATACTCTTCAGAGGATATATCCCATAATGCTTTTCGGCATTCAACTTCTCGAATTAACTTCTCCGTATCGAAAGGCATCCTTAATTTTTCACAAAAAGGCGGAAAATAACTACGTACTAAGATACTAAGTGCGTTCACTGCGAGCACTGCCGAGCAGCCACAACTAACTGACTGGAAAAAGTCTCGTCACGGCTGCGTGCAGCCAGCAGCTGTCTGAGCGATTACGTGGGTTGAAGCGGCTACCGCAGTCGGGAGGGCGTGGATGCCTAGTGTACTCTCGGCGTTAACGGCCTAGTGCGTTCTCTCGATAGAAGATCTGTGTTCATATAGACTGCTTCAGCCAGGTTGCCTAGTGCGCGAGTGGCCTTAATGTTTTAAATGCAATTCTCTATTGAATCAATTTATAACAAAAATGTTTGGTGCACTTTTTATTTTTTGACAATTATTAATTATATTTGTAATTTTTTTCACAATTAAAACTAGTTTTTGTCGAGAATTTGCTTCGAAAAGTTTATCTAATTTTAATATGCCACGCTTTTTCTTTCTTCTAATTGGCGCAAAACCTTCACCTCAGCTTAGAAGAGACGGAGAGTGAATAATATCAAATAAGAAAATTTTAAAATTGAAATTGAGTGAATTTACAAGTATAGATGCGAAAGCTAGAACGAATCGTCTTCAAAGCGTGCAAATAGACCCTAGCTCTAATGCCGGAGACTTGGTTGTAGACGGCACAAGCAAGAACTACCCCAAAGCTGAAATATGGTACTCGTTTTAGCATAAGCTTCGCAACTACCAAGAGAAAATTATTTAAATAAATTCGAAATTAAGGTGATTTGAATGCCCGAATTTAATCAGTACGAACGAATGAAAAATAAAATAAACAACCGAGAATTAATTTAATAGTGAAAGATAAGTTAGTAAGCAAGTATTAAAAATTGAAAAGTAAGACGAAAAAGACTATATATTAATGATAAAGCAAATAATAAACTGCAGCAGTTATGGTAAGACAATTGAGCAAAAACATTTCAAACATAGAGCGCAAATAAAGTCAACGGTACTTAGTGTCTTTATTTTCTTATATATCCCCTTCCGTAGTTCAGGTAGGTAGTTAGGTAATCGAATTATTAAATAACACAGGCAAATTCAGTAAATAGAAACTTGGTTTATTATTCAATAAAAAAAAAGAACAATATGATGACGATTTTTTCAGTTAAATGAAAGAGAAAATGGACTAGGTGTCCAGTACTCTATACTGCTTACGCTAAATAATACGAATAGTACGGACTACTATTCTAAAAGTCAGAAATTTTACTCAGTTACTTTATGAATAAGGGAAAAAAATTTTAAAAAAAAATGTTAATCAATTTTTTTCGCCCAAATAAAAGCCGATATGATAGATAGAACAAAAACTTCAAATAATAATCAAGTTACTTTGCCCACTCGAACGTGATTAACTTATGGTAGCTAACGAGGTTCTCAAAGAGAAATACTATGCAATATAACCGGCGTTAGAAACTCAACAAACTAATTAAAATATAAATTTACGTTCTTTCTTTAACGGTCACCGAGTTCAAGTAACATAAATAAAAGGGTCGCAAACCATGGTCTATCGTCACAATGCCGCTGTACACACTAATTATGTTTATAATTAAAACTAGATACGCCAATAATAAATGATGCCTTGGGCAGCTAATTAATATCAAATCAGAAGATTGAGCGCTGTCTTCGTTCGTCAATTAACCAGACTCTATCTGACCATAAAGGCACTCTTCTTAGAGGCTAGAAAACTAGATCGGGAACGAGACATAACAACGCTAAATCTACTGAAAGAAAGCGAGTGCTCCCTAATAAAGGTAACTAAATAAATCGATAGTCGCGAATTTCATGAAATTATACCCGATTATTTTAATAAACTACGAGCCTATTTCGGCCAGTTAAAAATGTTAAACTTATATCTACTGACAAGAATAAAGCAAGCTGAATCTTAGATTTTGATTTATT